>CM060950.1:108649626-108865423 GCA_030765055.1 Mantis religiosa
TTCACCAGCTCATTCAAAATATACATATGTTATTGTGTAAGGCCAAGGAAGGTTTCCAGTATAGTAAGTATGCCATAATTTGTGAATCTCTTGAATGTCATTGCCACTAAAAAAAAATTGGTGTACCTAATTTTGGTCATCAGTATATCCGGTATTTAGGGTTTTCAATAAATTTTATAGTAATTTTGTCAGAATAAAAGTACACATTTAATTAATTATTGTATTCTTCTGTGGTAGTGCACTTCTCTACACTGTATATCTCTTAGTTTTAGTAACCAAATGTTCATGAAAGAATCATCAATGAACTCATATAGTGCATAATATGGCCAGTAGAATGAAAAATTAGTCTGAAGTTAAGCTGTGAAAGGAGGAATATGACAGCCAGTGGCTGTGACTAATAGGTAACTATTAGTCACCACAATGTGGTATTGCAATATCACTCTTGCCACTTTCTTCCTCCAATGTATTGTTTATAACTTTCTTCAGAACTATCGGCCGACTGAACACTGAAAACTTTATCACTCATAATTTTTATTAAGGACATAGAATTGCACAATGTATGAAGTGCCAGAACAACACCTGGTTGTAGCAGCATCTAATGTGGAAAATAAGGAAAAATCTGAGAGAAGGAGCAGATTCAAAGATATCTACAACTGCCAAATGAAAGAGTTCTGCATGAAATCTAACGGAAATATTCGCATCCGACGTTCGCACCGTTTTTCGACACCTTAATTGACGAACGTTATAGGAACACGCTCGTAAATCCGAAGCCCCTAGGTATTCAGTTCCGGAGCTTCTAGGAGGCATGCACTTGAAATGCCTAGGATGTTTCCTAAGGGCGAACGAGTGTATCCTCCATGGTTGCGTGCAGGATCCCACGTAGATTTTGGGGTGACGGTGCACATGAAAGCTACGACGCCCTCGTACAGTATCCGCAGTTCCTTAGAGCTTGAATCATGTTATGAAGACCGTATTTTAAGTTATACACATGGATCTAAACGGGCTACAGATGTTGGATGTGCCTATGTCCATGGAGCCGAGCCCTATACATTCGGTCTCCATGGCAGTACATCCATTTATAGTGCAGAGCTCTATGCAATATACTGAGCCATTATACATGTTCGCCGAAGAAAGTTACGTGATTGTCTTATCCTAAGTGATTCCCTAAGCGCACTTCAGAGCCTTTGTGAGTTGTACAACCAACACTCTATTGTGCAGTGTATACAGGATGCACTCCACGTTTTACACGCTTCTGGCGTTAGCGTGGTATGCCAATGGATTCCTGGTCACGTAGGCTTGTAAGGGAATGAAATGGCGTATTTGGCAGCAAAGGTGGCAAGCGTAGAACCGAGTGTCAACATCCCTTTCGTCACCGCGGAAGACTTTGGGCTTGTGCGTAAAGCGGCATTCGTGATGAATGGTCTGCTCTGCGTAATAACAAGCTCAGACGGGTGAAACAGCTTCCGGATAACTGGGTGACCTCCCGTCGCTTATCCCGTCGGGAGGAGGTGAGTTTGAGTCGGTTGCATATTGGGCACTTCTACTTCTCATACAGTCACCTGTTCAAGAAGGTCCCTGCTCCTATTGGCGTGTTGTGTGGTCGGGCCCGCTCGATCCGTCATGTGCTGCAAGAGTGTATTCACCTAGGAGACCTGCGGGAGTCTCTGCAGCTGTGGGTCAGTCTGGTGGAGATCCTGGCAGACAATAACTCTGCGGTGGAAAAGGTTCTAGCGTCGATTTTAGGATTTAGTAATTTTTGTTTTTATAGTCTGTTATTTTATATATGTTTTTATTTCATAGTTTATCGCTAGCTTCTGCCAATGTTTGTTATAAATATATCTCTGTTTCATATTTACACTTGTGTTGTGTTTTCTCAATTGTTGTCCTAAGTTGCTTTTTAAGAGTTTTTATTGTTTCTTTCCTTTTAAATAATTATTTTAATGGATATATTTTTACTTAGTGTGTAGATCTATACATGTTTTCTACATTTGTCTTTAACGGGCGCTGATGACCTTGAAGTTGAGCGCCCTTAAACACAAATCATCATCATCGAGATATCACGAAACTATAAGGTATAAGCTAGGTTTGAGGTATTGTCGCTGACCGCATTGTTACGATGAGTCTTGGCCGAAGCGCACTAAGAGATAGTGCAACGCGGCGATGAAAGGTTTACCGTGATGATATATTTATTTATTTATTTATTTATTTATTTATTTATTTATTTATTTATTTATTTATTTATTTATTTATTTATTTATTTATTTATTTATTTATTTATTTATTTATTTATTTATTTATTTATTTATTTATTTATTTATTTATTTATTTATTTATTTATTTATTTATTTATTTATTTATTTATTTATTTATTTATTTATTTATTTATTTATTTATTTATTTATTTATTTATTTATTTATTTATTTATTTATTTATTTATTTATTTATTTATTTATTTATTTATTTATTTATTTATTTATTTATTTATTTATTTATTTATTTATTTATTTATTTATTTATTTATTTATTTATTTATTTATTTATTTATTTATTTATTTATTTATTTATTTATTTATTTATTTATTTATTTATTTATTTATTTATTTATTTATTTATTTATTTATTTATTTATTTATTTATTTATTTATTTATTTATTTATTTATTTATTTATTTATTTATTTATTTATTTATTTATTTATTTATTTATTTATTTATTTATTTATTTATTTATTTATTTATTTATTTATTTATTTATTTATTTATTTATTTATTTATTTATTTATTCATTTATTTATTTATTTATTTATTTATTTATTTATTTATTTATTTATTCATTCATTCATTCATGCATTCATTCATTCATGCATTCATTCATTCATTTATTTATTTATTTATTTATTTATTTATTTATTTATTTATTTATTTATTTATATAAGGGCACTCAACTACGGCGGTCATCAGCGCCGTTTAAAATACTAGTCATGGCAAAAGCCAGATATAAAACTTTCTAAAAACTATACAAGTTTAACGAAACCTATTAAAAATACACGTACATATTTTTAATAGGTTTTGTTACAGATAAAGTTAGATGACTGAAAGGTTCGTGTTTCGTCTGGTAATTTCTGGAACAGTGAATGGAGAACATTCTACAAACGTCTAGAGATACGAGTGAGCTATAAAACGGAGCCGCGATCGTCAGTTGGAGACTGTCGTAATGAGAGAGTGGTAATTCAGTTGGATCCGTACAAGTGTGTTTTGAAAGGGAACTCTTTGTGGGTGTGGCAAACGACCTTGCAAATTGTAACTGTGCATGTTACGTAATTCTGCTACTGGAAGGGTTGACCATAGTATATTTCTACGGATATAAAGAGCATTTTGAATTTCTGCAAATTGGACTTTTAATTCTAGGAACCCACAAATTCACAACTGGTGTCAGGAAGTGGAAAATGCGACAATACACGCTGCATTCGAAGAGATTTTATAGAAGATGGAAAAATGAAGGTCGAATTAACAACGAAGACGGAAGCTGCAAATGGCAACTTGGCCGCCACGATGACCGAATTAACCACGGAAATGAGAACAGCGAACGACAGCCTGGCCACGGAAATGAAGGCCGAATTATCTGAAATAACGGCTACGAACGAAACCCTCGCCGCCTAATTTGAGGAGCAGTTGGCCAGCGGGAAGAAGGACGTCACGGAGCTGGACAAGCGGATGGGTTAAGTGGACGAGCGCGTCGAAGACCCGGCAAACCTCGTTTACGACCTGGAGGGAAAAGCCGACAGCACCACCAAGTCCCTAAATGCCATGGTGCAGAACGTTGTCGGCAGGAGGTTGAAGGACTTAAAGGCCGACGCGCCGGGACGCGACACAACATCTGCGCGCGCCACACCGCCAAAGTACGACGGCACGTCAAAGTTCGAGGTCTTCCGCCGTCAATCCGACACAGTGGCAAAATACAAGTGATCACCAGAGGAAGAGGCCGCACAGCTAACAGCCAGCCTCGAGGGACGAGCCGCAGACGTCCTGAACGCGTTTCAAACAGCGGCGGCGCCCAAGGACATCTGGGAGTCCCTGGAGAACCGCTTCGGAAACCACCGCTTAGCCGCAGCGTACCGCAGCCAGCTTAAGATAAAGCCGCAGCAGCCAGGGGAGATGCTGCCGGAGTTCGCCCTGGCAATCGAGCAGCTGGCCAGCAAAGCGTTAGTCGACCTCCCATCAGAGTTCGTATGCCGGGAAGCTGCCTACACCTTCGTTGACATGGTACGAGACACCGAGATTAGTCAGCGCCTAATGATCGGCGACTACAGGACCATCCACGAGGTGCTCACTGCAGCATTGAGGATGGAGGCGTTCAAGGTGACGGCTATCCCGACGTCAGAACAAGGAGTATCCACCACACTGGATACCGAAGACCAGCCGGGGGCGCTGGCGAAGTCCTAGTGACGTGTGGGTGTGGCCAGTCGGGACACCTAGAGAGAGATTGCCGAAACCAGGAAGAGCAGCCAGAAGAACGAGAAAGGCGTGGCGTGGCGAGGGGTACGTCGGCGCCGACATCACCATCCCCTCAAGTGACACTGCGCGCCGTCAGCTGAGGTATGGATGACACCCTCATCGCGGACGGTTGGATGAGAGGGAAGCCGTGCCACGTACTCGTAGACACCGGAGCAGCCGTGAACGTCATCAGACCTGACGTAGCCAGCGGTTTGCACGGACTCTGTGTAGCCAGAACATTGTTGCCGTGCCAAGAGGAGGTGCCGGTGAGGTTGCTCAACATAGCAGACGCCGATCACGACGTCCAGGCCGAGATGGAGCTGGAGACGTGCGAGTCCATGGTCAGCGTAACATCAATCAATAAGACCCAGGAGCTTGTGCCGACGCAACACCTGGGGCCCCAGCTAGAAGGCTTCGACAACTGCTGAGACGATACCAGCGTGTTCTCAGCCAGCGACTACGGCCGCATGGTCCACCGCATCGACACCGGAGACGTCAGGCCTATTCGGTAACCACCTAGACGCGTTCCACTGGCGAAATAAGCGGCGGTACGGCATATGCTGAGGGACATGAGATCCAGGGGAGTGATTGAAGGGTCTGGCAGCCCTTGGTGTTCCCCTGTAGTCTTGGTGACGAAGAACGGCGAACTACGCTTCTGTATGGACTACAGGAAGCTGAATGCTGTCACCAAAAAGGATTGTTTCCCCTTACCCCGGACTGACGACACTCTGGACACGCTAGCTAGAGCGCAGTGGTTCTTGACCCTGGACCTGAACTCAGGTTACTGGCAGGTGGCTCTAGACCCGAGAGACAAGGATAAAACCGCATTCTCGACAGTCCAAGGACTTTGGCAGTTCACAGTTATGCCCTTTGGTCTCTGCAATTCACCAGCTACAGATGTATTATTCTATCTTAACAGGAATCCTGCTCGGTAGGGATGAGTAGCAACTGTAGTGGGGATAGTGCACCTATCGCCACAATGCGTCACGCGCGTAATGTTACGAGAGGGGAGGACAGTGCATAAGGTGTCTAAAAAGACATTTTATTCTCCAAGCCAGTTTTGCAGCTCTTATAAACTAAGTTGTAATTCTTACTATGGTAGTAATCTCCACGCTTTTGTTGGATCTTAAATAGTACATAGGCATTTGGAACAAAACCCTGTTCTCCTCCAGCAGGCATGATAACCAACTGTCGCCCTTTCGATATCGCTGCAGAGTCCCTGTAATGTATTTCACTCCAGGCATATGGTCCAGTATGTGCTGTATTTATATAAGATTGATCGATATAAACTATATAAACTTCACTTCGATATCTCCGAATATTTCGTAAATACTTAAGCCTTTTTGCACGTATAGTGCGATGTTCGATTACAATTTGTCTGTCACGCTTAGTGCTTTTTTAAAAATAATCCTAGCTTCAAAAGTACTCTTCTTAATGTTCAGACACCGCCTTGAAAGTTAGTAGAATTTTTAAGCTGCATAAGCACTTTCTTCAAAGTAGGTCTTTGTTTTTCTGTGTTTTAAACATTATTCACAGTTCGCCTATTTCTGAATTAAAACATCCAAATTAGATTTTGTGCATGTTCTTAATCTTTGTTTACTGGGCATCAGAGGCGGCCGTTGAGGTATTGTATTGATGGTGCCATAAATAAATAAGGGTTGTTAAAATATAAATAGGTGCACCAATTAGGTTGCGCCGTGGTTCAGTGGTTAGACCGCTTGGCTCTCACCAAGGCGGCCCGGGTTCGATCCCAGGCGACCGCTAAATGAGATTTGTGATGGACAACACGGCGCTGGGGCGGGTTTTCTCCTAGACCTCCGGTTTCCCCCGCCATCTCATTCCACCAGTGCTCCATCTTTATCTCATGTACCATCAGTCTTACCGCCTGCGGTGTCGTATGTAATAAATGCGGGCGTTAAACACTACACATTTCAGTTTTTGTGTACTAATTTCGAACGATTTAGGTAATCTTATCAATAATCCATCCTATTTTATAATATACTGTACCATACAGAACGTACAGGGAAACGGAAATAGGTATTTATTACATATGTACTCTTGTTTCGCACAGGTGTAACGAGTACAGTAAAAGTTTGATAGTACAGTTCATGGAGAATGTGATACCAAGCGTCCGTGCACGATTTCCTGACAGAAAGACAGTTATTGTTATTGCTTTAGCCATAATTTTTCTCGCGCTGAAATCAAACGAAACAACAAACTCGAGAAATCTTTGTCTCACACTCACAAACACATACGAGTGGGCACACACACCACACACGCACGCACACGCACACACACAAGATGCAATTTTTCACTGCAAAATGAGTAATCTGAATTTTTAAAATTGGGTTTAATGAAATTAATAACTTTTAAAAATTAAAAGCATTGTACTCACCGAAAGCAGCAACTCCGTAAGTTTATGATGACAGCTTCAAATGAATTAGTAGGAACGGTACTGAAAATCCATTCGTCGCTCCTTGTTGGCAAATAAATCTATCACCTTTGAATTGAAATTGTCAATTTTGCACACGAATAGCTTTTCACAGGATAGCATTTCTAAGGCACTCAATCGCTCTTCTTTCATTGTGTTTCGTAGAAAAGTTAAGCACTGAAAAGCACTGAAAAGCACCGCTCAGCTTCTGATGTCGAGATAGGCATAGTGATTAACAGTTTCAAAAGTCTCTTCCAAAGTAACACAGAATTCATCCTCTAGAATCAGCGAAAGAAACGGAACCGCACCGGAAACTGCTCTCAACTCAGGCTACTCAGGCCTAGCATAGAACACTTGAAGCTCTCCCTACAATTTTCTTTTCTCCAGAAATGTATATGTGTCCGCAATTTCAAGATATTTTTCTGGGTAATGTGTTACATAGTTGTCAAACTGGCTTACATCAAATAAGTTGGTTGCATGAGGTGCCCAGTGAACTGAAAACATGATTTTATTTCAGAAAGTATGCCATCACACACCTCCAAAGCTTTTTGTTATTATCGTCAACCCTTGCTCTCTTGTAAGGCATTGTTTCGTCATTTTCAAAACTAACCTGACTGATGATGGAGTCAATGTCATCTCTGATGTTTTGCATTATTGTTCCAAATTCTGAATGTCTTGTTTTACTTTGGTTGGTTCAGTTGTCTTCTTTTGAAATTGATTAAAAAGTATGTCCACATGAGGCATTATCTTATAGAAAAACGATAGCCAGAAAATGAAGTCTCTATCTAGCAGTCTTTGTTTGTATGAACCAGCTTTTTCAATAGTAGAGGATAATTTTATGTTCTCACTCGTTTCAGTTGTTTCCATGACAATTCCTTCCTGTTTTCATAAATATCCTTTACTACTCGCGAATGGTAATTCCATCTTGTGAGAGACACACGGGGTAAGCTCTTCTGAACTATGCTATGCAACACTTTCGATCTTTGTGGCGAATTTGAAAAGAAAGAAGAAATGCCTGAAAAGATGTGCAAAGAAGATGCGGGCTTTGCGATTAATTGAGGCTGCAGTAGACATATGGTTGAGCTGTTGCGCATAACAATGAATGTAGTGCGCATTTGGATCTCTGTCTTTTATTAATTTCTATACTCCGATTGACTCGCCACTCATAACGTTTGCACCATCGTAACTCTGAGCTATTAGTTTTGCTCGGTCATCTCCAATTAAGGGTTCGATTTCTTTCAGAATACATCCGAGGTAGATAATGAGCATTCTGACCTACTGGATTAACAAAATTCCAAAATCTTTCAACGGGGGTTCCATAAACAATGTATCGCAAAACAATAAGCAACTGAAATTCGCAAGACACATCAGTGGTTTCATCAGCGATTATTGCAACATAATCCGCACGCTTTATTATTTCTTTGCGAACTTCCTCGTGACACACTTCCAACATGCATTGCAGGAGTTCGTTTTGAACAGTCTTAGAAATGCCTTTGAATACTGATGACTGGCTGAGAGTTACTTGAAGTTATTTATCCAACTCCGAACTAAACTGAATGAGCTCACGAAAAAATACCTTATTTTGAGAGGCGTCAGATTCGTCGTGTCCCCTAAGAGCCAGCTCCAAAGCACCACAGAACCAAATACAGTTTATAATTAAGTTCAATGTATACCTGTTCTTGTCTGCTTGTTTGTTATGGCTGTTGACTGTTTGCCTATACTGCGAATCTAATTTGTCCTGAATGTTGGTTTTGCCTAGAAATGAAAGACTCAGAACATTGTCCAAGTGTCGCTTCGATGTTTCATGCACTTCATTTTAGACCATAAATGCCCAATATCAGTTATTCCAGTCTTACACCAATGGACATCTCCCCCAAATAACACACAAGGAAAACAAAAAACTGCATTGTTTTCATCACAGCCGCAAATCTATTTGTTCTTTTGATAAATATCCGGATTAAACTTACGGCATCGATTTTTTGTTTGCTGCTGCAGATTCAGATTCGGGAGCGGCCTACCCATTGTTTTTATCTGAATTTTTCGCTTAGAGTCCTGTTACTAAATGGAGTTTTCAGTAATTCACTCACCTAGTTCATGTTCGTAACTTTACTGTGAATTTTAACTTAAAAAATACTGAACACTGTTTTAAAAACCTGTGCTTACGATGAACTACAGCATTACAGGAGCACATACAGAACTACTCTACCATTGCTTAGAAAACATGTGTCCGACACATGCTGCACACGCGGGTTTTATGTTGTACCAACAAAACTGCTGCTGTGAAATATGCACATGTTGAAATACTGTCTCTTAATTTTAAAATCTAATACTATATTCACAATGAAACCCAATTAATTTTATTTATAAGGATATCTATGTGTTCTGTTTCTGCAACTGCTTTCATTAAGCATTAATTTGCGTTTTGTAGTTCCTAAGCATTAACTTGCATTAGGATGGTGACAATGCATTAAAGGAAGGTACAGCGCGAAATGTATTCTTACCCTTGTCTTTCTCTAGGTGGCAGGATCGTGGTTCTCTAAAGTCTCGTGCTTTACTGCACTCTAACGGGCAAAGCGTAAGTTATGCTCCAGAGCAATCCCGGCACTAGCTTCTCTGACCTCCCATAAGAAGCCGTGTATAAGCAGACATCCTAGCCCCTAGCCCTTAACACAGGCGCTTATGAGCGTAGACAGTGCTGTTCTGGAATCGACACCAAGCTACGGAAAACAACCAAGAGAGAGCGCTTGCGTTTAACGCGCCTATTCAAACGAAGAAGCAACTACTCATAACAATTCCTTTTGCGCAATTCTTATACACTTCTCTTTCTTTCGCTTTCATACAGATGGTGCCATGGCACAGCGGCACTACCTCGGAAGCCGCCCCTGATGGGCATAGAGAAGAACGTTGTTGAACTAACACCAATGGCTTTTCTTTCCTTAATAACTCACCTAAACTGCTTGCAGACACAACTGTTGCCTCAGATACCCTTCCCCAGATTTTTATAGCTGACCCAGACCATTGTTTCTTTTTTATAAATCTATGGATATTGTTTATTACTTCTCGTGTTTTTAAATGTAGCACTTTATTTCCTAATGTGCTGCTAGGAGGCATCATTTATAAATGCTCTCTTGGAACCAGGATACAAGCACATTTTGAAACAAGCTGTAGTATTGCCGAGTAGCTCTGCACGTGTTTACTTGCTCGCAGCTGGTACACAACTGACCTGCCCTCCCCTCCAGTTGCAACAGTTCTGAGGTGGATTCGTCCAGATACCACTGCGCATCGCTCTGCACTTTTCAAGATAAAAATACATCTGTACCTTCCAACACCTCATGGAGTCAGTAACGAGAGGATTGACATATGACGCCTGCCTGCTATATCTGGTCGACATCATCGTCGGCAAGACATTCGAAGACCATCTCGACAACCTGAGCAATATGTTACAGAGACTGCAAGCGCCCAACCTGAAGCTAAACGCGAAGAAAAGCGAGCTCTTCCGCAAGGAAGTCAACTACTTGGGCCACATAGTCTCAGCAAACGGAGTGACCACAGACCCAGAGAAGACACATGACGTGAGAGATTGGCCTCGGTCAAAGGATAAGCGAGAATTGCGCAGTTTCCTTGGTCTGTGCAGTTATTACCGCCGTTTCATAAAGGGGTTCTCCAACATCGCCAAGCCCCGCACCCGCCTTACAGAAGAACACCGGCCTTATGTGACGCCGAAGCCGCTTTCCAGCAGCTGGAGAAGATGCTTTGCAGTGCTCCTATTTTGGGGTTTTTACCACCAGACCACTTACTGACGGACTGACTAACTGACTGGCTGACTGACTGACGCCAGCCACCACTACATTGGAGGCGTCCTATCCCAAGTCCAGGGCGGACACAGCGGGTGATAGCTTACTACAGCAAGACGCTGTCAAAGGCAGAAAAGAACTACTGCTTCACCCGGCGAGAGTTACTGGCGGTAGTGAAGACCTTGGAGTACTTCCACAATTACCTGTACGGTCAGCCATTTCACCTGAGGACTGACCATTCCGCTCTAACCTGGCTACTTAGCTTTAGGAACCTGGAAGGCCAGCCCGTTGGGTCAAGAGGCTGCAGGAGTACGATTACACCTCCGAACATTTCAGAAGGAGGAGTCACGGTAACGCATACGCCATATCCCTGCCCAGAAGAGTGCGGTCAACGCACTTAATAAAATCGTTCTCTTGTAAACGCTCAATGAAATGTGTGGTGTTTAACGCCCGCTTTTACTACATAGGCACCGCAGGCGCTTTAAACGCTCAGGATGTACAAATCGGGATATTTGTTCCCAATCCTATATGGTTTGTTTTTGCGAACGAAAAATTCCTTTGGTTTCCAGTATAACACCCGTTTTCGATAAACCCTGCATGGCAAATGATAAGCATTCCGCCTTTACTTACGGGTACTTTGAGTTTTCCCCGTCAAGATGAGTCTTACCATACATTCTTCCTGTTGTTTGATTAACCCAGTTTACATCCAAGTAAAAGATTGGTTTGGAATCTCCTGTACTTCTAACGTTGTGCATTTTGCGCAGAAATTGTAACCTTGCGGCGACAATATCCCTTTCTCCAAGCAGAAATTTGCGATCATCATTGGTTCTCCCACATTTGAACCCATAAGATTTGAAAATGCTATACATAGAACATACGGAACCCGTATATTCTATTTTCTTCCTCATTAATTGATCAGCCTTTCGGCAGCTGGATGTTTACCGTTGTTATATAAATCACAAATTGTTTGACATAAAGCACAATATGTTTGAATATCGTCTACGTTGGTAGCACGTTTTTTAACTTCGAGTTTTTTTTCTTTTCAGGAAGCCTAAATATTGGAAATTTTAATTGAGTGAACTGCTTTCATTCTTTAACAATCTGTGTCAGAGAATGAGCACTCACGCGACAAGCCTGTGCCGTCAATTCTCCACTCTGAGCGACATTTTTATGGTCGTAAAGTCTTTAATTGACAAGTGTTTGAAAAACGATTACACGTGAAAAGTAGTATTTGCAACTTGATCATGTTAAATCTTACGAGTTATCTCGCAGTCACTACTATTCACAGTTGTATTACGCTTGCTACGCGACATATTTACCAACTTTGCAAAGCACGCTTGCAATCTTAAAAGATCATCACTTTACTGAAAGCAAGTTACAAAACGAATCTGCTGCATAACTTACGTCTGTTGTTCTTCACGGACCTTTACTGATTCTTTTGTTCTGCTCAGGATCTTATCTTCCCCGTTTCCGTATACTGGTGTCTTAAAAGCATGGGGGTTGGACAGCCATCCTCAGACAAATTAGCTCTATGACGTGGAAAAAACAAATTAATTTTGTAATTAGTGCTTTTAAACGCGAAAAGAAATTAGCTGTAGGGTTCTGCAAAGGAAGCCGATATGCGTATCTATTCGTACAACATCGCACTCAACTTCCTGTTTCGCCAGCGACATACCTGCCACACCTAGACCCGCCTTATGTTCATAAGGACTTTCATCTCAGCACCATAACTATGCGGCACTGGACAACATTTAGCTACATGTCCTTTAACAGCGTGTCTAAAACAGTAACCCACGCGCGAAACGATATTCTGCTGAATTATATTACCATTATGATATAAACTTGTATAGGAGTAATATGCTAGGTTCTGATTTCTGAGGTCACGGATTCAAACCCAATGGAGACCAAGGGTTTATTTTCAAGCTTAAAAGTCCCTCGCATTGGTTTCTTCTGGAGTGCAGTAAAGCTGGTTGTCCTGCGTCGTAGATTTGTGGCGCGTAAAAAGGTATCAAACCTGATCAAGAGGCTTCTGACAAAAACTAAGTGGCCTCTAATGTCAAATATATGTTGAAGGGGTTGCTGAGAACAGAGCTTTTGATACTGAAATTAGTTGGATATAGTAAGAGATTTTATTTGACGTCATCAGTATGACGATGCATTAAATAAGTAATAAAATTGTAGATTCAGATTAAAAGATACATTTATATATTATAATTAATAATATAATAAAAGATAAATATCGATAAGAATATAAATGATAAATAACAGTTAAGATAAGAAATAAATGAAAAGAATAACTAAAATAAGTATTGAATTAAAAGCAGTGGTGCTAACGGACAGAGTTTGAATGAAAATATTTATCCGTTGGTGGCTTGTTGTCACTTCAGCACTCTGCGTCTAGGACAGATCTATGTAAGGTTCTGTTTCTTAAACTCCTTCTGTATTTTACAATCTAAAAATATATTAAGTTTATGACAAGTTAAATGACATTATGGAGGTGATCAGCACATTTAAATATATCAGATCAAGTTTTAAATTAATAAAACGTGAATTAAGAACTTTAACTCTGTGTTGCTTCTTATAATACACATGCATGCACTGAGAATTGCATCTAACATTTATAATATTGAGGCAATTCTAACAGATAATGCCACATTATACAAAAGTGAATACTTTACTAATACCATGGAATAAAATTATGTCATTCTTCATAATGTTTTCCCTGTGGTAATCCTACAGAATAAATTCCTCGGGATGTTCGTATAATTTTTCCTGTTGCTACATATTATAATTACAAAGATTAGGTAAGATACTGTTCATTAATAGAAAGGATAATGAATCATACAATTTAATGCAAAAAGTGAATGTGCATCTGTCAATACTGTGCTAGCTATTGACACAGAACCAATTTTCAAAGGGATATCGGGATCTATTGCATCCAAACAAAATTTAAAGGAAGAACAGAAAATAAAATTAGCTTTTGATAGAATAAAGGGAAAGACACAGAAAATAAAATAACAGAAAACATAATTGGGAACCTAAAATAGTAGACTGTGTGTTGGTCAAATATCATGAATTATCTAGCATATTAAAGCATAAAAACAAGAGAATTAAATTATTATATAAGGTTTCCATGGAAATCATTTAAAAACTGGCAATCACACTTTTGAGTAAAGGGATGTAACGAATTTAAAATTGATGGGTAAATAGCATAAATAACTCCATAGACCACACAAAAAGCTGCCTAACATTTCAAAATGGTAAAATAAGAGTAAGATAATTAATAAAATTTGTAAAAACTAAAGTTGTAATACGAAAGATTTCATTTAAGTTATTGTAACTGTAAATTGATAAATTATTGATATTGGTGAAGTGATGTGAAGATTGGAAACTAAGGCAATGCATGAATAACAAGATGTATATAGACCTTTAAAAATCGCAAATCTATATAGAATAAAAAATAAAGCTGGTGGTGAACCAGTGTGAAACTGTGTATGAAGATATGAATAGTACTGTACTACACATATTAGTGCGAAAAAGATCTTAAAAGAAAGGAAAGTACGTTACAGAAACTTATATTTTATGTAATTTTAAATAAGTTTCTTAAAAATGTGATATACAATTTAAAAATATGCTGATCGTGAAAATGATAAATACGTAATTGAAATTTTAATTCTTTTTGGCACTGACATTATATTAACTTATTAGATGATAACGTAATATAATGTGGGGCATTAGATATTAAAATTAATTGGATAAAGTAAGAGATTTTATATCACGTCTTCAGTGTAACGATACAGTAAATAAATAATAAAATTGTGGAGGCAGATTGAAAGATACATTTAGTGCTTTAAATAATATAATTAACAATAGAATAAGGGATATAAATAATGATAAGAATACAAGTGATAAGTAACAGTTAAAGTAACAAAAAGTAAAAGGAATGAATAATCTGAGTATTGATTTGAAAGCAGTGGTACCTAACGGGCACAGTTTGAACGAAAGTGTTTATCCGTCGGTGGCTTAAATTAATAACTTTAACTCTGTGTCGTTTCTTATAATACCCACACAACCCCTGAGAATTAGATCTCATAATTCTACCGAGCAAAGCCTGGGATCGATGCGGATGTTGATGAAATCTTCTAGATATTAATAATATCGACCGACATTCTTTCAATTCCGCACCACTTTAAAGAGCACCCATAAATAAAAGCTCAACTTCAATCTTAAGGCTCGTGGAGATTGCTGTAAAACATCCCACCCACACGTATTATCTACTGGCACTGCTGAGCCAAAAATTTTACAGAATAATCCAAGTGAATAAAATTTGTCAGTTGAGGTACAAAGCTAGAGGTGAACTAGCCAGCCCCTACAATATTACGAGACAAACCTGTGGCTTATTATCTGCCTTAATATTTATACCAGTGTTTTAATTTATAGCATGCTGCCTGCAAAATTCAAATTAATTGGGTCTATACTACAACTATTTAACTATACGTAGATGTAAAAGGTCATCCTCAAATACCTAAGTGTCGTGCCGGGAATTGGCGGCTGACTGAGAGTCAGCACGTTGTGTGTCATTCGTGTACCTGTCCTAGACAGACTTAACCACTTAATGGCAGGATCTTTTGGGGTTCTGTAGGATGGCGGGTTTATTTTAGGTGGATGAAAGAAGGTAGGTAGCCGTAGCTCCTCAATGGTTGCCGACTCGGGTGCAACGCCTGTATGCACCGCTGGTATGAGAAAATTAAGGGAGAGTTGAATTTAGAATAATTACCAGTTTAATTTTTCAAGTAGGTATAATTTTGGAGCTGTAATATCAATTGTATTGTTACCGGATGCGCCCGCATGCCATGCTGGGAAGCCGGTAGAGCTTGAAGCGTCGTTCTGATGTTCGGCAGTTCCCTAGAGACCTAACCAGGACGCTATGATGTTGAAGCAAACTCGCGTAGAATTTTGTGGCCCTGCGACTAATGACATCTTTCACATAGTGGAGAGATGAGGCTTCATAGAGGTATCTCACGGGAAAGCACCAGCCTACAGAATAAAACCAAGGCCAGCGACTCTGTGAACTGGTGGTGAGATACTTTGACGCCACAGATTCTGCTGACCGAATGGTCATTGCCATGGAGGGGCTAGCCTTGCTGTCCACAGTAAGCCGCACGAAACATAATGGCGGATCGAACTAGGCTTCTGACCTAGTTCAGATTCGCGTTCGGGAACGCGAGTGGCATCCATGGACAGCAAAATGAGCTCCTGCATTTTGCGAGATCACTTGCTTTGGATCTCATCCTGGTATCGGAAACACATCTCCGACCCGAAATTACCTTCCGGATTTCCGGCTATCACTGCCTCAGGGTCGACCGTGTGGGCCGTCGTGGCGGTGGCACGGCGATCTTCGTGAGGAGAGGTGTAGTGTATAAACCTGTCCAGCTCCCTCCTCTTCAAACCCTTGAAGCCACGACCGTCTGCGTGAACCTGGGTGGTTCCGAGGTCCTGATAGTGTCTGCATATCATCCTCCTCAGAGACAGTTCGTTGCCAACGCTTATCTATCTCTCTTCGCCCTACATCCCAATGTCACTATGGCTGGGGACTTGAATGCTAAACACCCGCCTTGGGATGCAGGTCCCCTGGCAGATGCAAAAGGCAGAGAAGTCATTTGCATAATAGTTGGAGATTCTCAATTGAGAGTAGAAGGTCCCTGGCAAACCACTCATTTCCCGCGAGCTCAAGGCCGTCCTTCGGTCATTGACTTCGCAATCATCAAGCATTTTCCATTCCACTTGTCACTTAACTCACAAAGCGCCTTGCATTCGGACCACAACCCAGTTATGGGCTGAGGTTAACTTGCGGGTTTTCAGTCATGAATTTACGGTTCAAAACCGTGAGGTTGATTGGGACTGTGGAAGGGTCTGCCTAGATGACTCCATACCTCCTGATACCGTCCCTGTTAGGCATAGCATTGTCATAATAACCGCGAAAGTCTTATTAAATGAATAATTAAGGGCGGATAGATACGACAATATGAATTAAACAAAGTTATAACAGATATAGAGGATAATTGAACACTTTCCCTCACAGGTAGTTTATTTGTGTTTCTTGCCGACAAAGGTGGCATTGTCCAAGGATAGACCCTCGTCGCCAGCCCATGTTTTGGTCCGCACATGATACGTGACGAGAGAATAGACACTGGGATTTAAGATACACATTTTCAAACATGCTTATGCATTAATTAGCTGGACTGTGGGAAGGTGAAAATTGCGTGGAATACATGCCTCAGGCACTAGAAATTGCTATTAAATTTAAGAGTAGGGATGAAACACAACCTATAAGGAACAAGCAACAGGTCACATGACCCCTAAAGCGTCCAAAATTCGGCGAAAGGAAGGGGAAATTTGTACAATGGCGACGTTTGATGTTAGCAAGGAAAAACACTCTGTTTCGGCGAGTGAAGGGGGCAGCAAGTACTGAAAGTTCATCAAAGTCCGTGTTCGCGGATGGACGGAGTAACACACATTAGGTGGTTATCGAACACCCTGTGTTAGCGAATGAGAAACTGCACACATTACAACATCATTAAGATTTCACCAGACTCCCTTTTTGTTTATTAATCCTCCGGAAATACTATGTTGTGCGAAGTAATTCACTACCGACGTTCAGGAACAACGCGTACACATATACATATAAGTCGTGTCATGCGCACAGCAACGGGCAAATCTCAAATCTCGCGCCTAATGTGCGAATAACATCAAGTCAACAGTGGCGACTGGAGAGGACTAATTGTAACAATAAACTTGAAATTCAAAGGTCGTGGTGTCTTCTATGTGATAATACTCACACACTGTCAGGACGCACCCACTCCCTGAAACTCAAAAGAGAGTATTCATGCAGATCTACCCTGAGTAAAACCCCGACCTGTTGGAAACCTCCCATCCGTGGTCCTCACCCATCACATGTCTTATCATATGAGGTGTTGATTGCTGGGAGGGCTCAACGAGGTACTTAACGGGCAAGGACCGCCTCACTCCCAACCCACATATCACAGACATACCAACCCTCGAGACGGCGATCTCATCCTTCACCTCCATCGTAATGCGAGCTGTTCGAAACCTTACCGTTCACACCCCAGCACCTCTCTACCCTGACGTCATTCCTCTAGACATCCATCTATTCATCCGCCGCTCTTGGGCGTCCCGCAGCAACAAAAATCCAAGTAATTCTTCCTGAGAGTGGACTCGTCGAAGATGTTGCGGTTGCAGTATTTGTGTAGGAAATGTTTAAATGAAGGTGCCTGAAGTTTGTTCCAGAGTATGTTCGCTGTAACCAACGCCATACACAGGTATTTTTAAAATTCACTATTAGATGATGTAGGCTCGCCCTGTAACTGTGTAAGTAGTAGCTATTTCTTTGAAGAAACTCATTGTTTAGTTTTAATATGCAGATTGCTTCGTAGATGTTTGATTTGAGATTTCATCGTACACCCTATATGCCTAGCAAAAGTTTGGCAGAGGACTGTTTTTCCATAAGTTATTAAAGCACTGTCAACAAAAATCCACGTTTATAGCTTTGAAGACACCGAAGACGCCACTGGTGAAAAAAAAAACTGGAAGAAAAATGTTTAAAACAAGTCATTGTTGTCGGCATCCTACTCGTACAATTATTTTTGAATGCAGTGGAAATGTGTAGAACTGACGATAGTTACTGAGAAGATCAATAATAATAATTGCAATGGTTTCTTCTTTCTTGCTATGTAACGAAAATTAATGGAATCGACTTTTAAAAGCAGGGAAGAAAAAATGTTTAATACAAGTCATTGTAGTCGGTATCGCACTCGTACAATTTAGCTTTGAATGCAGCAGAAATGTGTAGAATTGACGACAATGCATGAGAAGCACAATAATAAAAAGTTGCAATGTTTTTTTATGTCTTGCTATGTAACGAAAATTAAGGGAATCGACGAAAATGTATAGTAATTCAGAAAAAAATATTAAAATATTTAAAATACATACTATGGTGTGAAATGTGTATTATAGCTCGAAACATGTAAAAATATGTAATTTAAGATGTTGGAATAAAGGTCTTTACAGTTTAATTCGTTGACATTTTAGCCTTTTTAATAATTACATACACAGCAACAGAATATGCAATTACATAAAATCCGGGCTCTAGTCATAATGTATTCCCTTTAAGTGAAGTGTGGCTGACGTCAAGTGAATCCATCTCTGCTAAATACTATTTGTACTAACACAAAAATTAGAACGTGCAAAAGTAGTTTCATAATACAAATAAATAGAATACCAATATATTTTAAGGATACATCGCGACTTAACACTGTAATCAACGTCGTCATCGTTTTGTGTGTGTTTTTAGGTATGTGTGTATAAACTATTTGTAATTACTCAAAATTGAAATTGAACTACTGACATGATGTGCTAACAGAATTACTTTGATTAAGACATGGTATTTATTTAATTCGAGAGAAAATAAACAGTGCACTTCCTATTACCTATAGAATACTGTATATTGCAGAACGTGATATGTTTGTTTATTTACTCTTCGGTTTAAAAACCATGAAAAAGTGTATCGGCTGGATAACATGCAATTGAAATGAGACACGAAATAATCCTCCTTCCCCCTTTCTATGACAGTACAAATCAATGGAGTTATTGTAGACTCAAATAAAATGGGGAGTTGCAAACAGAAACAAACTGATTAAGTTGAACGACTTAATCACGGAGAAATCGGTAAGGTATTACAACAAAGCTGGGGAAAGTTGTACGAGACATGCATAAAAATATAAGATGGTGACTTTTGGAAAAAATAGTACCTGACGAAATATCGGAGCTTATAATGAATTTTCAATACGCAGACGATGAAGGCAGTGACAATGACGAATTGTCTTTGACGTAAGTGACATTCACAGCTTAATGGGTGAGCCACTGGCAGCTCCATTAGATCAGAAACAGTGGTAACGAAGAGCTGCTAGCGCCGCTCCCCTGATAATTTCAGGAGGAATAGAAGAAAAACAAGAAATTCATGCCAAACAATATCTTACTTGCATTTTATTTACATTTTCAAAATTTATTCGCGAGTATCCACGGTGCTGCGAACAATTTGACAGCTGCTTAAACTCAAGTGACCTGTTCCGCGAGCACATTCAATATGGAATATTTCTATATTGACATATTTGTAAGCTTGAACATCATGCTTCGTAGGCTTCCGGAACTCTTTAGTAGTTAGGAAGCACTTGACAAATTTTGTCACGGGAAGCCTCTATAGTCTTTGAAGAAAAGTTTATTTTAGTTTATGTGGGTCTTTTAAATATAACTGTAAGTATATTTCAATAGCATTACCAACAGTAATTCACGTAAATTGGTATATACTGGTGACAAATAGGAAACTGATGTGAAGTTTTAAGTTATCAGTTCAAGTGTGTAAATTGCATACATTCTCCAATTTAGATTAACAATTCACGCGGTGTGGGTCAGCTCTAGTAAAAATTAAAACATAAAAGTGAGGAGGGGAAGCAGGAATGTTTGCTTGTAGTGTGACCAGTTTTACAAAGCAAGTAGCTTCAGTTCTTTCAGTCATTATTCCCTATTATTTTAATGAAAATTATTATTTGGAGCTTCCCTGGTTTTGAAACTCACGCCTCGCCACTGGTTAGAAAAATTGGTAATTCATAAACTATAATTATAGCATTTAAACATATACATAACACGCAGATATTCATGTTCCAATTTTGATTTCAACATCTGTGTTATTAACGCCGATTAAGACTCACGTCCTTTAGTGCGAGGGAAAGTGAAATACAAGTTGGAAAGGTAGAGGGGGGGGGGTAACTCTAAGCAAGCAGACGCGTCTGATTCGGCGCAAACCAGACTATTCCCATTTGAAAAAGATTTAACGCCTGACCCGGTCTGGCGGGAAGGGTGTTAATTGGCGGAAATAAGGGAACATTTAAAGTGATAAATGTATGCAATCAACTCAGTATATCTCGTTTAGTATTTTGAATGACGAATTTTATATACTTTTTAACACATCATTCATAACTATGCCCAAGAAAATGGTGTAAATAACAGCTATTAATTTATTAACTTACGAAACATTTTGTGCTCCTGCGCTACTTTTGAGTTTACGAATCTGGCAAGCCTGTTACTTACATGCTGTGGCTGTGTGTGGTTGAGCCCACAGTGGTTTGAGCCTGTGGCGCTTTAGTCTGTGGGTTGAGCAGTGCGGGTAGTGCGAGCAGTAAGAACAGTGTCATCCTTGCTTTCAGATAACTCAAATTTGGTGGTTGTCGACTTAAAGTTTTGTTATAAATTTATGAAAGCACAGAAGGAATTGGTGATTTATGAATGAAGGGTAAGCCATTGAATTTCTAAAAGTTTTCAGTGTGTATGCATTACATGTATAAACGGAATTTAGTGTCTTATTTTGTGTGGGTTATCGTATTGTAGTTCCACGTATAATGTTGACATGGTTCTGCATTGTAGTTTTAAAATGTAACATTGAGTGAATATGATAAAGTGTAGGTAAACATAAGACGACACGAGTTTTCGTGCCGTTGTATAAAAGTGTTTTGATTGTTTGAAATGATAGCGAAATCTCATGTAATTGACAGCCATTAAACATCTTTCCATATGGATCAAGGAATGGTAAAAGTGCAGAATAGGTACGAAGGGATAGCGTGGCTCTGATGCCATAGCTCGGGCGTTGCCAACTTCCAAAGCATGCTACCGCGGAAAATACCAACATTACCCAATCAAACCAGCGATACTGTAATACGCGACGTAAAGATCAGTGGCTCATTGCCAGAGTTATTATCATATATTATTATATTTTTACTATTATTATCATATATTTTTTAATACAGCATTCATAACTATGCCCAAGAAAATGGTGCAAATAACAGCTATTAGTTTATTAACTTACGCAGCATTTTGTGCTCCTGCGCCAAAGATTAGTGGATCATTGCCAGAATTATCATTATTATATATTCTGATATTCTCACAATTATTATCATAATTAGTTAAAAAGTTAAACGAATTTAGCACAAAGTTTTGGAAGAGTCAACATTACGTAAGTAAACCAGTGATACTGTAATACCCAAATAAACTGACATAAAGGTCAGTGGATCATTGTCAGTCTTTTTATTAATTATTATTGTTGTTAATAATTATAATATAATGATGTAATATAAGTATAATAATAAAAAAAAGCTTACTATGCACTGTTCCGATTATTATCGCTAGTTTATAGTAAGAAAAAGTGTTTGGCAGTGTTCCTCTGTATTTGCGTATATACAGTATCGCTAGTTTATAATAAGAAAAAGAAAATGTGTTGGCAACGCTCTGTTGTTTTCGTGACATCATTCCATACCAAGATAACTCTGCGCACCTATTTTGCATTTTTACCCAAGGAATTACTGTCATCTTCTAGTCCTACCTAATACTTTGCGTAGTTTTCAAATATTTTGGTTAAGGTACGATTCGTTGAGAAATAATGCCATTCGAAGGTATTTTATAAACGTTTAATGTTAAGATTTATTTAGTGAAAAAAAGCAACAATGACCACTTGAAATATGTACACACAGCTTTAAAAAGTTACTGCAGTTGTAAGAAACATAGTTTGTGCATATTATTTTTTCACTCTTATTTCAAACTTCGTTTAAGTGCAGACTTTGGAGTTATATGGTTTCAAAGGATGCGTTGGATGGCACACAGAAAAGTCTGCCCTGAGTACTAAACTGCTCATTGTTGCCCGTCAATTGTCATCTTTTGCGACACCGTTTTGTATTGTCATTATGAATGCCATTGCAGCTTGTTTAAGGCATGTGAAGTAAATATCTCAGGGATATGTGTCCCCTTCAAGAAAGAATCGCAATAGTGGAAGAATACATGTCTACCAGTTCATTTAAGGAAGGCGGGATATTTTTGCAAATAAATTTTCCTGGTGTTTCCATATGCTCAAAGAACAGTCAGTATACATAATTTTGTGATAAAGTGGCATACTATATGCAAATCATCACAATAAGTGAATGTTTCACGTAGTCAGCATGTTTTTACTATTTAAAGATGAAGCCCTACAAAATGGCGTGTGTTCAAGAACTGAAGCAGGCAAAATGTGTGAATTAGTCCATCAAACAATTGAGAGTGGAATGTTGGATCCGCTTCTCTTTCATGAGTGATGAAGTTCGTTTCTGTCTGATAGAACACCAGATACTGGTCATCAAACAATCCCTATATGACTAATGAGGAACCGTTGACAGGGAAAAAGTTTGAGTGTAATATGCCATGTTAGCAAGTCAGATTGTGGGTCTCATATTTTTTGAAACAGTAAACACTGATGTGTATACATGAATGTACAAAGAATTTTATGCTCCGTTGATTCTCCATGAATGTACATTTGTTGTCTTTCAACTAGATGGGACAATTTGTTACACTTCACACAAGTAAGTCTCAGAAATTAATGAAGCATTCACAGAAGAAAGGCTATCAGCAAAGGATTGTGGCCGCCACATTCACTGGACCTAACCATGTGTAACTTTCATCTGTGGGACGTTCTAAAGGAAATCAATTTATGCAAATCAGAAAACGTTAGAAGGCTTGGAAGGACAGTATTTATAATCAAATTTTGAGGATTGATGCAGTAGTGCTGCCAAAGTGTATATTATCGCAGTTCCTGAGTTTATATTGCTATGTAAAAACAATCAAGAGCAAGAACAAGAGGTTAAAGTAATAGTAATTAGAGAAAATTTTTGCATATGTTGGCAGCTTAATCTCAAAAACTCCAACTAATTTTGATAATTCTTTCATGATTGAAATGCTCTATTCTGACTGATAGGGCCTACCTAATTTTGTTTTAGGACAATCAATGTTAAGAATGGTGAAAAACTATATTGAATGTGTTTTACAAGTTGTGTGAAAAATACCCTACTGTAGCATTTCAGGACATCGTTAATTTGTCAGCAGAATTAACCAGTGTTTTAGCGCTAAGTATTAATGCTGCTCGAAGTGAACTTGTGAAAATGGGCTTGCTTTCCACTCAAGGTCGTAAACTGTACTGTATGCCCACGACAAGAAGGCTAGAGGGGTATGAAGGGCAGAGGAGCTTGAACTGCTGATCTGCTCCAGTAGCAGATCTGTTTACTAGGAAATGAGTGAGACTGCATATGAGTCACCTATGCTGCCAGATCTATTGTTTGTTGCAATGGTAAGTATTATGTATAGGTGAGCTACGTGACAACACTTGTGTATTTTAAACGAGCCTTCCATCCTTGTCATACTCAGAAGGCGAGCATACACCCAGAGAAGACGGCAAAAGTGATTACGTTGCACATTCCTCCAGCTTGCCTTCTTGTCTTGGGCAATCAGTATTTCCTGGATGAAGTGTGGCTTAATGAAGGTCATGCTGTGTCCAAGTTCTGGGTAGATTCCACCATCAAAACAAAAGAGTAGGTATTACTTTGTGGTTTAACAATGGGGCTGAAAAATCCAACTGCAAAAGGTAAACTTCTGATTTTATTCCTTATTGGCAGTGATGATTTTTTTCTTGGAGGGTAGGGAATTCACAATGGAGTCAAAGAGAATAATAGATTATCATGAGGAAATGATTAGAGAAATATTTATAAATTGATTCAAGAAGATTTTATACTTGCTTTCTCCAAACAGTGTGATTGTTATGGATAAGACATACCACAGTGTAACTGGATTGTGTACCCACCAGGGAGTGGCTAAAGAAAGATGTAACTCATTGGATAGACCCAAAAGATATTGCACATGCATATGGCGTGGTCGAGGATAAGCTCATCTGTGAGATAAGAAAAGTGAACACTGACAAGAAGTATGATAAGTTTGTTGTGATAACCTGGTGGAGCAGGCTGGTCACTTGTGTTAAGGCTCTGTCTCTATCAATTTGTTCTCAATCCCACTGAAATGGTGTGGAGCTAAGTGAAAGGACGTGTCGCCCGAAACAAAACTTTTAAAGCTGAGTGAAGTGTGAATCTGCTTCAAGAAGCAATTCAGCTGGTATCAGCAGAAAAATGGTGGTCATACGAGGGTGGGTCAAAAAGTAATGCCTCCTATTTTTTTCTCTTTTAATTGCCAAGAAAATTGAATCCAATTTACATAGCTTGAAAACTACAACATTGATGATTAATTTGTCACTATTCAATATAATCTCCATCCTTTTCCACAGTTTTGGTCCACCTTTTAACTAGGGCATGTATTCCAGTGTGGTAAAACACATGGTCTTGCTTTGTAAGCCATTGACACACGGACGTTTTCACAGCCTCCTCATCTTCAAAATGAATCCCACTATGAGCTTCCTTTAGTGGCCTGAACAGATGGAAGTCTGGGGGGGGGGGGGGTGAGGTAAGACTTGCCATCCCAATTTCTCAATTTCTGCAGTGGTGTAATGGCTGGTGTGTGGTCTTGCATTGTCATGTAAAAGAACATCCACCATAGTTTTTGTTGGGCGAAATCGGCGAAGACGTGCTTTCAGCTTTTTGAGAGTTCTGACGTATTGGACAGAATTTATTGTGCATCCCTGCTCCAAAAAATCAATCATAAGCACACCCTCTGCATCCCAAAACACTGTTGCCATAATTTTCCCTGCCGACCGCTGAGTATTGAATTTTTTTTCTTCGGTGACATTGTGTGATGCCGTTCTATTGAGTCCTTGCAGTTGTATTTCCAGCCTTTCTTCTAAAATTTCTGCCACGATCTCCAACAGCCTTCTATTTAGGTCTTCTTTTCTCCAAATATGAGGTTGAGTTTACGTTGTCCATTTTCACAGTTCCTTATCTTTTTTAGTGTTATTGTGTGTTCGGCAAATTTTTGTTCGGTATCATCCTTCAATTCTTTAATTATTCTTTCGAGTTGTTCGGTATTTGAGTTATTGAACATGTCATGCACAGAACAACCTCAGCAATCAACATAAATCATTTTAACCACCATCATATATCAAAACATGCTCTTTATTTTTTTTTAATCACCACCAAAACTAAAATATCTGTAACATTTCACTGAAAGAGGAAAACATAATAAGAACTACTACTATTACACACTATATTATACAATTACTCATCAGCAATATACCTGAACACAGTGCCTAATCGACATAAAAGGTTAAAATAGGAAAGGAAATTAGATTTAAATGAATCATGCACAAACATGTCACACAATTCAAGAAAGTCTGACCACCATTTGTTTATGGGCATTACAATACATTATAGCAATACAATGATACATTACATTCCCTTTATAGCATAGGACACTAATAGTCATCCATAAATTCCAGTACCGAGTAACAGGCCTTGCTGCATAGATGGTTTTAAGAGCAGACTTTTAGTTGTCCATTTTTTCTGAAGATAGTAATTTTAAGTGTTTTGGAAGGGCATGGAATATTCTGACACATTCATAACATACTCCTTTCTAAGAAACAAGTCAATCTAGTACTGGGTTTGTGCAAGTCCATTCTTTGTCTAGTGTATATGCTATGTATATTAACATTTTGAAAGTAGTCTTGATTTTTGATATGGAAACACATAAGCACAAAGATATATTCACAAGGAAGTGTTAAAATATTCACCTTTGAAACATACCCTTACATGGAGCCGTAACATTGATGCCCCATATTGCTCTGATGGCTTTCTTTTGTAATATAAATACTCACTTACTCTCAAGAGTTACTCCAGAATATCAAACCATATTTCATTATTGAACAGAAATATGCATAGTATACCTGTTTTAATGTCTGAATTAGACAAAGAGTTCAACAACCTAAGCTCCAAAGTAGCTGATCTCAACTTGGGTATGATACTCTCTCTTTGAGCTTTCTAATTAAGATTCACATCAACCTGCTAACTTTAATGAGTTAAGTATGGTAGAGCACAGTGCCTGTATGCAGAGTTTGTGAACTATATGCTGCAATCCTCAAAACCTTAGTTTTGTCAATATTTAATGTGAGTTTATTTGCCTCAATCCAATTGCATATAGTGCCAAATGCATTATTCTGTTTTAGTGCAAAATCATAATTTGCTGCTCGTCATTATTATGCTAGTATCATCAGCAAACAAGTTAGTAGTTGCAGTGCTTCTCATTGCTAAGGGGAGACTTGATATAAGTAAAGAAGAGTGCGGGCCAAGAATTGAATCTTGTGGAACTATATGCTTAATGATATCCCAAACAGAACCTTGGGCCTGATGAGAATTCTTTGCCTCGACCCTTTGCCTCCTGTTCTCCAAATATGACTTCAACCAAGGTGCACATTATTAATTCCATAAAACGTAAGCTTTTCTATCAGAATTTCATGATTAACACAGAGGCTTAGCCAGATCACAAAATATACCTCCAATAAGCATTTTCTGTCAGCACGCTTCTCCTGAAACCAAACTATTCTTTTGCTGGAACATTATTATGTTTAAAGCAGTTGTACAACCTGTCAAACATTATCTTCTCAAAAAAAATTTGAGTAAGTTGTCATAAATGATATATATCCATAGTTGGACTGATCGGACTAATCCTGTTTATCACCTTTTTTAAACAAAGGTTTGACAGTAGCATACTTAGTCTTTCTGGAAAAATCTGATTTACTAAGGATTGATTATACAAGTGGCATAGCAATTTACTTACTATCGCAATACAAGCACCTTATTAGATTAAAATTAGGCAAGTGAGTCAACCTTGTATATACTTTTCTCCACTTACAAGTTTTTTATGAAGACTAGTCGGCCGTATCACATCACTTTTGGTCTGAGAATCACAACATAAAACAAGAAATAGAACTGATCAAACAGGCAAAGAAACCTCTGGAACTACAGATTTGGGAAAACATATTTATTACGAAAAAACAGGACCTCTTGATGAATTTTGAAATTCCCGCGGTAGAGGACGTCATCAAACTTAGCAGGACGTTAGATGGCAGCACAACACCAAGCCAGATGCAGACACCGGACAGACAAGCCAGATGCATCATCAGTCTACCACAGAGCTGACGATAGGGGAGAAGTCCCCAGAAACTAGTCTTCATAAAAAACTTGTAAGTGGAGAAAAGTATGTACACGGTTGACTCACTTGCCTAATTTTAGTAACAATGGCACTCCACTTTCTGAAATACTTCTTTTTATTCTATACCTTATTAGATATTTCATCACACCCTGCTGAGCTTTTGATTTTAATGCTCAGTTTGCTGATTTTAATTTTTATTATCTCTGCTAGCATAACACATTCTGGCTTAAATTCTGAAAATTTAGTTTGGTAGCTGCCTTTCAAAAAACTTAAGGCAGCATCTTTACTCCTGTGACTAAAGTTGAGCCTTGACATAACATTTAAGAAGAAATTATTAAACATGCTGGCTAACACCTTGGGATTCTTAATTTACACATTACCTACTTTCAGAGTAACGTCATCATGAGTTTGGAGGTTTCTACCTGTTTCTCTTTTTACAATAGCCCAGGTGGTTTTTACTTTATTATCTGAATTATCTATAGCCAGAGGCAAGATATTTTGCTGACAATTATTTATAAATGTTGCATTTATTTAATTGGTGGTGGTTTGTGATGAATATTTTACCATAAATTCACATTCATTTTGTGCAAATTTTCGGAGAGAATTAATGAGTAATGGCATGGCAGAAATGAAAAGTAACAGGTAACTAGAGTTACACAACTGTTAAAATCCCTTTTTTCCAAATTATAATATTTTATTTGAAATCAGCAGACAGTAGGTAACATGAATAAAATCAAATATCACACATCAGATATAACTGAACTGCAGCATACAAGTTGTGATATTTTTGCTTTTTATGCTTGTTTTTTGTGTCTCACAACTAAGTTATATGTAGAGAAAAATCTCTCACCGTCAGCATTTGACATAGGCAACCAAAGACATTGAAGGGACTTATTATAGAAATTGCTTTAAGAATCAGCTTTTGCCTTCAATGTCAAAGAGTGCTGTTACTTCATCTAATCTGTTATCGTTACCACCAGGGCTTTGCTGTTCAACAATGTCACAAAGCTCTTTGTCCCAAAGAAGCAAATCAGAATCACAAGTAATACCACTGGTTTTAAATGCATTTAGTTGTTTAAATGCTGCCATTACATGATTTATATCACTTATAGTTGATTTAGTAACTAGCCTAGAAGGCTCAAACAAATGATCTAAAGCTTTTATGATTATTACATCATCAGTTTCTTTTGCCATAATGGAGTTCAGTTTAGACAAAGTCATACGGCAGCAAACTTTTAGATTCTCTCTACTGCTTCTCTAACATTGGGATCCATGATATGATCTACAAGTGCACTTACTCTGTTTCCAAAGTGACCACTCTCTAATATTTCACATTTGGTTCTCAGCAAGTTAATTTGGGATAAAACAAAATGAACCACAGGTTTTTTGTTGTTTTTTTTGTTTTGTTTTGTTTTGTTTGTTTGAAATTCTGAAATTGAATCTGTTATCAATTTTCAGAGACACATATTGCTTGTACCTTTACAATATTGCAGCACTTGACATCACAAAACAGATCATTCAACAATTTTGCGCAGGAACTGAAAGTTTTATTCAAATGTGTAAGGACTATGATACAATGAAGCACAAAATTAATATAATTTTGAGTCGAACTAGTACTCAATGCTCCACTTATTGCTGGTATTTACCTAGAATGTGTTTCGTTAGGATCTTCCTAACATCATCAGCTGTTGTCAACCAAACCAACATCCATTAGTCGACAACAGCTGAAGTTAGGAAGATCCTAACGAAACGTGTTCTGGGTAAATACTAGCAATAAGTGGAGCATTGAGAACTAGTTCAACTCAAAATTATATTACTGAAAGATTTTCTTTTTTAGAAAAGAAATCAACAATTTCATCAAACTACCAAATTAAACCAGCTAGACCAGCATGTCAGTACAGGCAATGGGAACAGTTTAGCTTCTAAATCTGGATGGTTTTCAATTGGGTATTCTTTGTATTCGTTTTTTAACTTTCGGGCATATTGGAACACATTCTTAAGCCCTGAGAATATTTTCATGTTAATGTAATGTATGAGAGTAGCTTCAAAGCAGTTTAGTCAGCATAATAGGAGTTTTTTGCTGTGCACAGTATGCTATCCAATAAATAACATTTCCAGTTAGCATAAAACAAACAGTTCTCAATATCACTGACCAGCCCAGTGCTGTGGTGTCAGTTTATTTTTGCACCGCTTAGCTGTTATTTCAGTGTGCATGATGGCACTGTATTGGCTTTGTTAAGTGTTAAATTTTATCTTGCTTAAATTTGCATACTTTTTTTTCACCTAGCTTCATGCTATGAAGACATGAATGTTAAAGTTATATTTATCTGATCTGTAATAAATGTAAATTTTTCTATGCAGACTAAAAATAATAGAAATGTTCTCATTTATCGCTAAAAATATATATTCCCGAAAAAAGGAAAAATTCATGAAAATTTGCGAAAAAATCCCTATAAACAAAAACTCTTGCCTTTTGGTAATATCTAGCTTTAGCTTACTTAATTTAACCCTTTTGGGTTGTGTCATACTTCTTATAATGACAAATAAGGTTAGCATCACTGCTATGCCTAATCATGCAATAGAGCTTCCTCTTCTGATTGCACAATGTTGTAATACCTACTGTAATCCACTCCAGTGGCCAATTAGGCATATGGCAAAATTTGCGCTAGAAACATGATTCAGAGTGCACAGTGACAGTTCTCAGAAAACTATTAAATCCTCCATTTACATCGATAGAGAAGTGCACATCACTTCATGATTCCTGTTGCAGTTTCCGGGAGAAGCTCGCAAGATTCTCTTTGTTCACATGTCTGAAACTTTTATATGCATTCATCACCTCAGGTTTAATAAAGCTGTACCGATCAACTGAGGAGTGTGGTCTGAAATCCCATTAATTGGTGGAGATACTGTAGCATAATCAAGTATACTTTTATGAAGATAACATGTTTCTCTTAGATCAAGATGTAGAATCTGGGGATGGTTCATTTTGTGTATCAATAGTTGTACCTATCCATGTGCTATCGGCACAACAAGCCAACCCTTATTATTTTAGTCAATTGATGGAAATTAATCATTTCTTCACACTAGCCATATATAGGCTAAGGTTTTTGATAGAGTCAACATAAAAAATTGATTGCCATGGCCAGGATTTGAACCACGGATCTCCTGGTTTCCGTCCAGTCACTCTAACCCATTGAGCTACCATGGCCAACTTGCCGTCGTGACATTAAACGTCAAGAGTTAAATGATGAAGCCTGAGACTCAAGTACTTACGATAGTAAGTCGCCACAAACAGTGTGTCTCGAATGCGAGAGCCCCTAGTGGTCTACCGGGGAAATATAAGAGTCAGATGGAGAATTTAATGTCATGACAGCAAGTTGGCCATGGTAGCTCAATGGGTTAGAGCAACTGGACGGAAACCAGAAGGTCCATGGTTCAAATCCCAGCTGTGGCATTGAATTTTTCATGTTGACTCTATCATCATTGTGCTCTCACACAATGCAACGGTCTAGCCATGATGGCTGCAGCTGCTATTGTAGCATTTATGTTGAACCAGCCTGTCCATAATTGAATATCACATTTCTATAACCAGGATTATATACAAGTCATTTCTATTTCATGACATATATGTAGACTTCTTTCCATGTTCAGATCATACTATAGGATGAACCTTAATTACCTTTCCTGCTGGACTGAAATGTGAGTTGTGCACCATTACAAAGTAGCACATGCACCATGCAGTCACATGCAATGAGATCACTAAGATATGTTTTGAGTTGTACTACCTAGGTATAAGACAGATTTTAAAAGGGGCTTGGTAGAAATTCCTTTTAAATAATCATTGGTGAAATTAACTGTTCTTTTATTTTTATGTACAGGAATTAAACATCCTACAGTAAAATGGATATTAGAAGAGAAAGAAGTATTTCTTGCCAGAAGAATGGCACAAGTAAACGATCAGGGACTCGTATCCCTCTTCCAGTAACAACACCTCGGCGACCTCTGGTAGACATAATAAAAACTTCTAAATTAAGAAGGACACTGATCCTTAATGAAGTGAGTAGTATATCATACTTTTAAGCCTTAGTGAATATATTTGGTATCAGTTATTTTTGGATTTTTGCAAGCATGAGTTAATACTGTGGTGCATTAAGTGATGTAATTATCAGGAGTTTTATTATGCATTAACACGGCATTTGTTCAATTTGTATTTGTTGTGTGATTTTGAGTTATGGAATTTTTATTGTTCTCTGAGCTTCAGAGAAGAATTTCCATAAGTAATAATAATTAGCAGGGTTAGGATTTTTAGATGCAAATTTCAGATGAGAAAGGAAGGGAAAAGGTGCTCAAATAAGGTAAAAAATCTGACAAAACGTTGCTTGTTTATTCAACTAATTCAACAATTTCTGTTTCCTCTATTCTAATTTATTGAGTTACAAATAAGTACATCAAATTATCACTCGTCAGAAGAAGAAAATCCATGAAGCTGCTATACTTCAAGACATTAAGCATTTCTACAGTTTTAAAAGTAAGTCTGTTTTTTTAGGAGATAGAATGTCTTTGTAGATGCTAAAGCTTCTTTTGACATCTACAGAAACCAGTGGGACAAATCTTGTATTCACTCGGATTAGCAATTCTACATATGTGGCAAAATCCTCAATGTCCAGGTTCTTCTGGAGACTAAACTCAAGTTTGTCTTTGGCAAAGCCATGTAACTGCTGTCTCATGGAAGTAAAAATACCCCATTGTTTCTCCTTTTCCAAACCTTGTTATTCTAATAGTTTAATAGCTGCAGTCGGTACTTGTAGCTATGGACACAATCCAGTTCTGCCTGCAAATTATGTGTTTTCTCCTGTAATAGAAGTTGCTGTGCCTTGGAAATTGCACCTGCATCGCCTGGATCCAAAGAAAGCACAAACTCTTTAATTTTGTCAAAGTTCTCACACAACATAGCAGCACACTTGATCCAAGATCCCCAGTGAGAAATGACCAGGAAATTTGGAAGGGGCAGGCCAGTGGTTTCTTTGTAGACCACAACACGATTTGGAGCTTTCAGCAGAATCTTCTTCAGATTGATTTGTGATGTATTCGTTCCTTATGGATTCACAAACCCTGTGAAGGGCATGAACCAAGCATGTCACATGCTTCAGTTGGTTAACAGCTGAAACCATGTATGGAGCCTGGTTCTGTAACCACATGAAGTTTTTCAAACTCGATACCAGCAGGCGAGAGTTTTTGACAAAAGTCTGTAATTTATTGCATTACTGTACTGGCATTGGCTTTCTGTAGCCCATACATTTTTATTAACATGGACTTAACTTCCTCCCCTGATAAGAGAAAAACTCAAATGTTCAAAACATATGGTCCCATTGAGTCTATGGTTTCATCCACAATGATTCCCACATTGTAATCACTTTCTCCTTGATTCTTTGTATAGTTTCTTGGTAAACAGGCTCCATGTAGTTTTTTCTTAAAGTACTCTCATTCAGCATTGACATCTTTTCAAGAAATCCCTTAAAGGCTGGGTGGTTCATCTTATTGAGAGGAATTCTTGCTTGTGTAAGTGCTACACACAACTCAATGTCGATTTCTTTAAAATTTAGGCTTTTTGAAGAACTCTGTTGAAATGCATTTCATAATAGAGGCTGCCGCAATGTGTTTGACTGAAGAGTCTTGTTCATTTGATGCTTACAGCTGGACTATTTGATGCAATCTCACTGGTGCTTTTCATCTAACAGAATTTGTGAATTGCAAATAGTGCATTGAAAATCAGTTCCATCTGTGTCTATAAAATCTTCTTTGAATTCCTGTAACCTGAAGAATAACTCAAGCACTGGACACCTTGGCATGGTAAAATCTAGTAATACTCATTTAGTAATGTAAAAAAAGGACTAACGCAGTCCACTTGCTAACTTAATGTGACTGTTACACAACTTATTCACTTGCTTTCCACACTCTTATATAAAACTGTGACAATTACCAGAATAAATATTAAAAGCAGAAGCATTATTAACAGTGAAGCATTCATTTTTTGAGTTTGATTAATGAGTGACTCATTAATCAAATTCGATTACCAGAATGTTCTCATTCATGCTGGAACAGCAGTTTCAGCTATTTCTGGTAGCTTTGAGCAGAATCCAGAGTCAATTCTTGGAACTACGCATGTATGGTTACTGCTGTCTCTGCGTGACTTTGGAATACGCGCAAACAGATGATGTCTGTCACAGTAACAAACTCACATTCACGAGCAGTAGGCTACTGATTCTGGTGAAATTAAAAGGATGGAATGATATACAATGACAATGAGTCATTGTCAGTTGCATTATTGCAGATTGCTTTATAGCAGTGAAGCAAGAGAAAGAGGATTTGTCCTACACAATTATTTTCCATTGTTGTAGGTATACTTTCAACTCCTGCGCAGTGTTTACTGAAAGAGTTAGGTCTACTCTTCACATGTTCACAGCAAGCTGAGGAGGTGTTAATTAAAAGTTAAATATTTTATACTGATTAAAATCATATAGAATAAAATGGAAGGGAAATTCAAAGAAAAAAGGGGGATAAAAGGATTATGTGCATGGATGGGGGGGGAGGGATAAAGGTAGCCAGAAAGGGAAAAAGGTGCATGAAAAAATGTCTCTTTTTGCAACTAGAAATAAAACTTCACACTGTGGTATCTTTTCAAAGCGCTTAAATTTACCCTAAGAAAAAAGGTGCACATCTAAAATTCGTATGTACATTTCTGTGTATGATTAAAATATGTTCATATACTTCTACACCTGTAGTTGATTTACTTGCAATTATAAGCTTTTGTAGTTGAATTACATAAGATTCTCACATTCCTAATTGATATTTTAATTTCTCTTGCAAACTTTAATGTCCTTGTATATTTTATGCAGTTGTATTTTTTTTAGTTATGAAGTCTATTTGAAATATGAAAGTTCACTTTGGATGTTAAGTGTTAATTTTCTCTAATAGTTGCAGAACTTTCAAGCAGGAGCTGCACCATTTACGAACATCACTGAAACTTTGTCTCCTAAGGATGATGATCTAGATTCTTTAAGCAGTTACGGAAGTGCGTGTACCTCAATGTCCTGTGACCATGCACATTTTGCTCGGAACGGAACAACGTTTTCTGGACGTCGCAAAAAATATGTTGTTCATTGTTCATCATACAGTGGAGAGACAGAACAATATTTGACTCCTACACAGAGGGCAAACAAACAGATACAAATACTTCAGGTGAGCTTCCTCTATACATGCATAAAAATTAGTGCCTGTTTGTCTTGTGATAATCTGCTATGTTTGGTTATGCGCTCTGAAATCAGCTCACTGCTGTCAATGTTCATCCACTATATAAGTCTAAAGAAAGACGTCACAATGCAAAGCACAACCTACAGATTTAATCAATGAATGCATTTATTATCAGTAGACTGGTACAGTTTCTGACATAGTCAATTTGTCATCTTTTATATACATATTTACAAAAAGTATTTCATCTTTACATATTTAAAGTTATTACAATTTGTCCATACATTATGCCCATTCTTAACCATATTTACAAATACATATATGCATACAACTTTCTGATATTCTGTAAGTTACAGTATCAAATACAAGGAATATTTCAAATCTAGATCATATAAACAACTGTTAGTAAGAAAGGATTTTAATTTTGTTTTAAATTTGTTGCTAGTTAGTTGTTTAATGTCGTTACGTAATTTATTGAACAGAAGTAGTCCTTGAATATATCGAGATTTAAAATTCACAGTGGAAACTGAAGAGGACTGTACTCTACCTTTTTATAGACCTTAAAATAAAAAAAAGCAATGAAAAACTAGAATTTGGTATCCATAGAAAAGCAACACACACAGATAATTACATCAAAGCAAATAGTTTCAACCCAATTCCACACAAACATGCAACCATCAACAGTCTCACACACAGATTAGTAAATCTACCCCTCAGCCAGCAAGAATATCAAAACGAATACCATCAAATCTTAAAAACTGCAATTAAAAATGGATATGGAAAAAACTTTGTAGATAAAAAACTAAAATCATTCAAACTTCAAAAGAGATTAAAACAGATCACAGCTCTCACACCAATAAAACAAGAAATTAGATTTGCTAAATTTACTTACCACCCCTGGGCCACAAAAAGGTTCCAAAAAATATTCAAGAAATACAATATAACATTGGCAGCAAAAAACAATTACAACATCAAAAACCTACTGATAAGATAAAACCAGAGGAAAAGTCAGGCATTTACAAGATTAAGTGTAAAGACTGTGAAAAAATTTACATAGGGAGGACAAAAAGAAACATAGGCACTAGAAAGAAAGAACACTTCAGGCACTTAAGATACAAAAATATTGATAAGTCCGCAATAGCAGCTCATTTCTGGTCTGAAAATCATGAAATTGAAGATAGCACCGAATTACTAGAATATGTACAAAAACATAGTGAACTCGTCATATGGGAGAGAATATACATAGAAAAACATAAAAACCAACTAATGAACTTTGAAATCCCGCCAGAAGAGAATTCCACATTTAAGTTCATCACTAAATCAACAGATGGCAGCAGCAACCCCAGAATTATCCACACCACTGGATCAAGCTTTAGTCGCATAAGAGCCGAAGATGCAAACGATGATTTGCGAAACATGTCCTCAAAATAGGTACGAAAGTGAAGCAGATGTGTAATAAATACGACTCATCAAAAAATTAATAATAGTCCTTGAATGTTTACATTTTTCTCTGATATTTTCTTATTGAACTCTTTTCTAAAATAATCTGCATTATGTCTAGTGTAATGACAATGGATGTTACGGTTTTTTTTTTTCACTTCCACTTTCTATTGCCTATGTAATGTTTCTGTATACATAAGGTGAATATAGGGTCATTATGCGATTCTCAATGAATGCATATTTACATGTCTCCATAGGTTTTAAATTTTAAATTACCCTTATGCATTTCTTGTGCAGAATAGAGAACCTTATGGTTTTATATGCAGTTCCCCATGTTTGAATCCCATATGCTATATATGGATATATTATGTATAAAGACTAAAATTGAGTCATACCTTTTAAAACTTGTAACTTTTAGAAAAAATCAAGAACGTTTTCGAGACTGTTGCAGTCTCATCAAATGAATATATTACCCCATAATAGTTTTTCCAATAAAGCCAAACATTCAAAAGGTTTAAGATATCGCAATAAATAGATTTACTGATTTTGTGACGTACATGGTCTATATGAGCTGCCCAGGTTAGATTACTGCTCATAACTCCTAAAAAATTGTAAGTTTTTATATTGTTGAGTGTATGAGTTTCTACTTTGTGTAAGAGGCTAATATTCATCACAGTGGTTTTCCGTATATTACATTTAAGGTTAAGAGATTCAAAGAATTTTATCAGGGTGTGTATAGTATTTTCCAGATTTAGAGTTAACTGTTCATTAGTTTTCCCTGAATATATCGCAGTAGCTTATCTGCTTAAGATACTATTTTCATACCTGGGAACAAGGATGTTTTTTATATAGACTATAAAAAGAAAAAGATCTAAGACAGTTCCTTGAGGTACACCATATTTCACTTGCCTATATTTTGACTGGAGTAGGTTAGTATGATTTTCTTTTCTATGGTAGATCTGTGTTGATAGACATCTGCCTTCTAGGTATGAAGAAATTGTTGAAGAAGTCCTTTAATTCCATACGACTCTGATATATTTAATAGTATTTTATATTCAACACAATTAAATGCTTTGAAAAAAATCTAAGAAAAGGCTGTTAACTTTTTTATTATTTTCTATTTTGTTTGTAACTTCATCTATAAATTTAGAAATTGCAGTTATTGTAGAGAGCCCTTTTCTAAAACCATATTGAAAATTATTTATAACTTGATGTTTTGTAGTAAATTCTGTCAGCCTATTTAATAGTGTTTTTTCATAAAGTTTTGCAGTTTCTGATGTCAAGGATAATTATTAACTTCATTTACATCTCCCTTTTTGAATAATGGTCTGACAGTACTAAGTTTTAGTATATCTAGAAATATCCCATTTATTATGGAGCTGTTTATTAAATTCTGTAGTGGTTTAATGAGTGCATGCCTGCATTGTTTTAAAATATTTGGGCTAATTTCATCCCAGCCACTACTGGTTTTATTTGATAATGCAGATAATAATATAAGAATTTCTTCTTCTGTAGTTGGTGTAATGAAAAATGAGTGTATAATTTCTAAGGTTAAGCATGGTTTGCATTAAGCTTTAGTGTGATTATTAAATTATAGATGAGTCGTATTTTTTATACATCAGCTTCACTTACGTACCTATATTGAGGACATGTTTCGCAAACCATAGTTCGCATCATTGGCTCTAATGTGACTAAAGCTTGATCCAGTGGTGTGGGTAGTTCTGAAGTTGCTGCTGCCATCTATTGATTTTGTGATGAATTTAAATGTGGGGTTGTCTTCCGCCAGAAGGTGTATATTGATATACTGGTGATCTCAAAGGTTTCTCTATGAAGTATTTTTCCAACTTAAGATCGGTTACTTCAAGTGTATTATGTACATATATAACAACTCCCCCACTTTTATGCATATTCCTTGAAAATGTGCCAGTAATATTGTAGCGTTCTATTTTATATAAGTGTAACTGATCTTTCTTTAAACCATGTTCAGTAATCACAGCTACATGTGGATGTAACACAGGAATTACTTGCTGCAATGGTAGCAATTTACTTGCTAAGTACTGGAAGTTTAAGTGAAAAATTCTGTAAGACATGCATTTATTGTTACAGAAATTATCAATGCTATCATCAGTTGTATTTCCATTAGAATCAGCTTCTTGAAATGTGAATTTTTTGAGGTTATGATTAAGAACTGGATTTCTTCGATTGCTCGTTAGGTTAGGAGTTTCAGGCCTACTCTTACAGCAACCATTATCATTTGATATTATACATTTACTGACCTTTTTATAATTATTCACATTACTTTTTTCATAATATGTGCTAGAATTTAAATGAAAATTTGCATTAGAGGACTAAGAAAAATCACCACTGTTCATTAATAAGTTTTTTTTTTGGCTTAAGGCATGTTATATATCTAATACCAAAAATTAATGAACCCCTTCTGTTAAGATGAAGCCCATCTCTCCCCAAATCCATATCATTGATCCATGAGTTTGCATCTGTAAATGTACAGTTCTTTTGTTCTCATATCCATGCCAGTGTGGAATTAATTGCTTCAATATACCATTGGTTTTCGTCATGGCATCTCAAAACACTATTCATGCAGAATTTTGCACGAGGGAGTAGTTCGTTGCCCATCTCCATAAGTTGCTTCATTTCCTCCATAATGTTGTCAGGATTATCAGCAGTGTAGATGTTACAATTCCTTTCCTGGAAGTGTTGAAAACAGTGTTGTAATAAATTAAATTTAAAGGGAGTCAATTAATGACACTTAAAAACACTTACTTTTAAATTTTCACGGAACCTGTTTCAGAGACTTTGCCTCTTATCATCAACCGGACATTGACTGGTTGTCAGTGGTGTAGCTGGAGATATTTTGTCATAGGTATCCTCTGGTGGCGGTTTGAGGAACTTGCTGGACAAATCTTTCTGGGGGATGTTGAAATTGAATACTTTGTTCCTATTTTTTGAAATATGTGTGGCAACTGCTGATTTTTCTAATTGTTTATATTTTATTTTCCTAAGGTGTTCCTTTGCTCTTGTTTACGAATTTCTTTTGGTTTTTCCAATATAAATTTGACTACAGACATAGCATTCAGTTTGATTTATACCAGATTTTTTGTTAGATGGAATGGCATCTTTGATGTTTGAGCAAATGAGTTTTTTTTTTAAGGAGTAATGGTTGACTGGTGCTAGTTGAATGCTTTGTTTTTTGAATTATCAAAGGCCCAAGGATGGTAAGTGAATTTTTTGAAAATCATATTAGTTTCTGTAGCTGAGAGGGTTGTGGTTTCCTTTATTAGCTTCTTATTTGCTAAGTTCACTTTTTTGTCTACTAATGATTTGGGAAAGTCATTTTTTGTGCTATTTCAATAATTTTGTTGTATTCTGGTTAACATCCCTCTCACAGCAGAAGAATACAAAACAGAATACAACACAATTATTGAAATAGAACAAAAAATGACTTTCCCAAATCATTAGTAGACAAAAAAGTGAACTTGGCAAAAAAGAAGCTAATAAAGGAAACCACAATCCTCTCAGCTACAGAAACTAATATGATTTTAAAAAATTCACTTACCATCCATGGATTATTAGTATACCAAGATCGCCCTTGTTTTCTTGGAGCTCGCACTTCAGGTGCTTAATTTGCACACCAGGACAGCAGTACACGGAGACATCTTTATCTATAAACTTTTGTTTGTTCCATTTATAACCATGTCATTTGTAACCATTAACATATTGATGGTGTTAACTCGTAAACTCTGGGTTACATCATTAGATCACACACACATTTGCACTCTCATTCATACTGCCAGACTCTGGGGAAGATGGGGAATCATCCTGGAGAAATATCCCCACCTCCAGCTTGGAATCGAACCCGGGAGCCCTTGCATGGCAGGCAGGTGCTCTACCAACTGAGCTACGGGGCCAGCCTCTATAAATTTGCGAGTATGCCGGACAATCTATCACAATTGCGGCCTTCTTTTCATATACCGATTCTCCGGAACTGAAGATAGATGCATTTTCATCTTCACATTCCCGGTTTCCGAAGGATCTGTTTTCATCCCTGAGCTGCATGTCGATGCTTTATCATAAATTTCTCCCAGGATTCCATACCTGTTGTTCTGTTCAGTTGCATCAGTTACACTTTGCCTGATTGTATTGCTGCAACGTGATTTGCTCACTTTCCATGACGCTGTAGTTTCGTAATGGCTTGCCTCAACTTCCTGTGTGCTTTGTATGTTATTTAAAGACTTGTTATCCTTTCTCCTACTTTGTCCATGACTTATTTCTTGATGCTTCAGTGTTTTGTACTCAACCTTGAATCGTTCTATTTCACTCCATGCTTTCGTCAGATCTCTATTGAGTAGTTCGATAATATTTTTTAGCAACACCATATTTTAACACAATTTTCTGCAACATTCAGAATTGTTGTTTCTCGTGTGTGTCTCCACAGTGAAGCATAAATCGTTATTTCCTCTATTGTGGCATTTGTCGGATGTTGAATATATATTGGATTTACCCACACATACACCACTCACTTCACTGAAACTGCTAAAAACCAGGACATTACACACCTCTTCGACATGCATGGCCACCATCTTGTCAGATGAACATCACTGTTTGTGAAGTCCGAAATGTAGGAATTTCGATCATCCACATCTTTTGTAGAGAACATTTATTCCCAAAGTCGTGACTTGTTGAGACACAAATGTTTCATACTGTGCCAGCATAATCCTGCTGTTACAGTACATTATTATGCTGAAATTCTCTATGCAGTATTGTCTTTTGTATTGCTTCTTTTTAAAGATTGGTTTTTAATAAATTTATTGTGTGATTTAATTTTTGGCTTAAGGAGGACATGCTTTCTGCTGCATTAGGATTGCTACAGAGGGGATTTCGCACTGAAACTTGTGGTTTATTGTACCTAAGCCCCAAGTGGGGCATCACCGGGAGGAAGTATGAAAAGAGAGGAGACAAGGCCAATCTAAGGAGTCACAGCAGCGCCGGGACACCTGCTGACACTTCTACCCTGAAAGAGACCGCCAAATGAAACATGTGAAATGATAATAGAAATGAAATTGAGGGACAGGAAATTCAGGGGAGATAATTAACCTACCCAGCATTGGCCTGGCAACCCGGGAAAACCCATGAAAAAACCCATGGGTTAATTAGGTGAATCCTAAAAGCATGTGAATCCTAAAAAAAAAAAATGCTAACTAAATGGATAGTCAGCATGAAAAATTCAATGCCATGGCCGGGATTTGAACCACGGATCTCCTGGTTTCCGTCCAGTTGCTCTAACCCATTGAGCTACCATGGTCAACGTGCCGTCCTGACATTAAATTCTCCATTTGACTTGTATATTTTCCCGGTAGACCACTAGGGGCCCTCGCATCCGAGATACACCATTTGTGGCGACTTACTATTGTAAGTACTTGAGTCCCAGGCTTCATCATTTAACTCTTATTATTTAAGTTAATTGATGGAAATTAATCATTTCTTCACACTAGCCATACTTAGGCTAAGGTTTTTTATGGATAGAGTCAACATGAAAAATTCAATGCCATGGCCGGGATTTGAACCACGGATCTCCTGGTTTCCATCTAGTTGCTCTAACCCATTGAGCTACCATGGTCAACGTGCCATCCTGACATTAAATTCTCCATTTGACTCGGATATTTTTCCGGTAGACCACTAGGGGCTCTTGCATCCGAGATACACCGTTTGTGGCGACTTACTGTCATAAGTACTTGAGTCCCAGGCCTCATCATTTAAATCTCCATGGCATTGAATTTTTCATGTTGACTCTATCCATCAAAAACCTTAGCCTATGTATGGCTAGTGTGAAGAAATGATTAATTTCCATCAATTAACTAAAATGCTTACTAAATTTTGTACTCATGTTTATTGGCCTCTTATCTTGCTCTGATAAATGAACACAATGATTTACGCTTTTTATTACTGTTTGAATTTAAAGAATATGTTTCATAATAAGCTTATTTTAGAAATTTTGTGCATGGTCTTTCAAAAGTTACTTCAAACTTTAAACTGCTGTCAATACACAAATCATCATTGACCTACTGTTTTGAAGAAAACGGAGTCAGACTGACTGTTAGGGGTGAACACTACTATGCCACGCTAAATCTTTCCTAAACTGAGGAATCATGATATGAAAACATAATTATCTTCATTTAAAATGCAACTCCATTCCATATTTACACTCCAGCAAAACAGATAATTACCCAGATGTTTGTCAATCATGTCATCAGACTTTTTCTAGAAAAGTGGCTGCAGCAATCTCCAGATCTGGATCTGACCGACTTCTGATTTTGAGGTTACCTTAAAGAACAAGTTCTCCTGACTCATCCAACAACTCCAGAGCAACTAAAAGATGCTAGGTTGCAAGAAATTGCTAATATTTGAAGACAGCATATTCAAAGTGCTATATGTGGAGTCGCAGAAGGAATGTACGTAGAACAAGAGAATGGAAATTAAGAGATAACATTCTCATAGAGGCTAGTTCAATCTTGTCAGAGGGAGATTCTTTGATTTCCTCCAACAACATCTTTATTTTCTCAGTGAGAAATTGGTCAAGGGAGAATGATTGTATAGAAGAAAAAAGTGGGTTTGGTGCAAGTTGGTTTAAGAAGCACCAAACTCAGCTCAGGACCTTGTGGTTGCCATCCACATACTTGTAAGATATGAGCCCCTGGGGATATTCCATATCCATACTATAAAATATAATAAAACTAAAACTGTAGTCTTTACACAGTACCTGACTACCCTTCTCCTAACCAATGAATAAGTTGAATTACAAAGCTTAGTGCTATCATTATTTGTGGATATATATTCTGGGTATTCTCGAAGACATTTATTTGCTGATGTTTGGGAAGATGTATCTTTCCAACATCTTTATCAGAAAGTTCATTCGAATCTAACTTCTATTGTAGTAGTGTGTCCACATAAATAAGTCAGTATAACTGGGTGATGTGTAAAGAATTAAAGTTAATTGAGCCTGACTTTTGTAAGCAAAATATTACTTAATAAATGAGTATTAATAATCATAATAGGTCAATTTAAATGAAAATATGTGCAGCAGAATTTTGCCAAATTAATCTTGATTTTATTTCTCTGAAAATTAACTTACTGCTAAAATAAATTTCTCTCCAAATATAGTACTGGTATAAATCTGAACATATAGTATTGTGCACAACATACGTACATAACACCACATTTATTATTGTGCATACACAGTAAAGCTGACCTACGAAATCGTGAGTATGAGGGTTATGCTGAAAGTTTTCAGCAGAGATTCAGAAAAACATTTTATTTAGGATCTAACTATTACAACTTTTCAAAATACTCTTCCTGAGCACGTATACATCTTTACATTTTATGGAAATGCTTAAGTATCTCAGTACAAGCTCCTTTAGATTTGTCACCTAGTGCACTGCTGTAAGCAGCAATGGCTTCTTCATTGGAAGAAAAATGTTACCCACAAATTTTGTCTCTGTGAAGAGTAATAAGTTACATAGGTCCAAATTAGGTGTTAAAGAGCGTGCGCCAAGATTCACATCTTTCTTTCTCCAAGAAATCAGCTGTTCATCTGGTAGCTATGTGCTGAGGTATTGTCTTGATCTGGAAGAAGGTGCCCACTCTTTGACTTTGACTGCTGTGACCTCCATGTGGCAATGAATTTTAGCATACATTCAGTCATATACCACTCAGCATTAACTGTGCGATGTGTGTGCAAGGATCACTCAACATTAATTGTGCAACGTGTGTCCAGGGTCACAGATTTGTGATGGCCCATCTTGCTGAAGAAACTGGCTACAAACTTCTTCTCAAACTCCTATCTCTCTGAACTTTTCTGAATGGTTGCTCACTTGGAAAGCACCATACTGAAGACTGCCTCTTCATTGCAGGGTCATAATGGTAGATCTATGTTTCATCACTTGTGACGATAGTGGACCATTCTTTGTGAAGTTTCTTAAACATATAGCATTACCAATTAACTCTTATATCCTTTTGAGCTTGTGCCAGGAACTGTAGTATAACCCAATGGGCACATCTCTAAGTGAGGCCTAATAATCATGAATGATGGTCTGTGCTGCAGTTGATAAAATATTTACTGTCCCTTCAATTAGTGATGGGCGAATTCGAATACAAAAAATCGATTCATTCGATTCTAGGTAGTGCTCGAGATGTTCTCGGAATCTGAATGTGTATTCGTATACAATGCAAAGTTCTCGTTTGCGTTTGTCCTGTGTGCTGTTCTCGAACACTTTTTGCCCAAAGTTCTCATTAGGTGCAGGTGCACTGAGTTGGAATTTGAATCCAGATCTCGATTTATTTTCACAGATTCTGATTGTTGCCCACAGATTCAGATCTTAAAGGTCAGGCAGCATAGGGGGGAGAAGTGAGCTGGTTGACAAATAAACATTGTAACAGATAGAGCGGAACATGTTTACTGTATAGATAAAATATACTGTTATACTACGGGTAATGTACCTGCTTACATCCCAAGGTTATCGGACTGTCCCAAAATAATGATTTCAATACGTGATCATATATTTAAATTACTAAATCGTGGGAGAAAGGTATGTACATTATGAGATACGTAACTATAATGAAGAACTGTTTTAAATTCAAAACAAATTCAAATTTATAATGTTGACGTACTATTGATTTCCAAGTACACCATACCATATAAAATATAGCGTAGTTATATGTAAAGTCCTGTTAAGGTGAGTTTGACAATGAAAATAATGTATTGTGCTATGTTGTACTTCCTGATAATAATACAATTATTAATACGCATAAGCAAGTGGTCAATAATGACTAATTTCTTTTCGTTTTAACATATTAGTACATGCTGTCACATTCTTTTATGCTTTATTTCTGTATGCTTTGACACTGCCTTAAGATATGTTCAACATTTCTTGGCTTGAAATAAAATATTTTCCTGATCAGAAACACCACAGCATAGTGACAACATACACAGCAAAACAATTAGTCATGAGCGTTGCAATAGTGAATTAGAACAGGAATAAACGATTCAAGACCGAATATGCCAATGTTTGGTATTCTATACTTCCTGCCTATGGAAACAATAAAAAAACATTATTGTATATATCATTTTCCTTGTTTTCGTTGTTTTTATTTTTAAATTTTGTTTTTTCTGTATGTTTACACATATACTTAATACACACATGTAAACACCATGCCCAAGGCGGGACTTGAACCCGCGGCCCTCTATGTAGAGGAATGCTGGAGACATCCGCTCTAGCAACTCCAAGCACTTGCATCGAATACATGCAAATGTTCTCATTTGTAGTGTCCGAGAACTTGTTTTTTAAAACAAGTAAATGTTCTCGATCTTTATAAATAAAAAATATTTAATTTTCCTTATTTTCGTTATTTTTATTTTTGTTTTTCTGTATTTTAACACATGCACACGCAGTATAAATTAATACCATACCAAAGGTGGCACTCGAACCCGCGACCCTCTATGCAGTGGAATGCCAGATATATCCGCTCCAGCGACCCCGAGCACTTGCATCGAATACACGCATGTGTTCTCATTTGTAGTATCCGAGAACATATTTCGAATACAAGTAACATATAATAATATAATATTTATTTGTGCTTCTATATCGTACAATCTCAATTACAAGCTTTACAATTCTAATCTAGGTACATATTTGTCAGCTGCTTATATTACGGGCTGATAGTGGTGTTGGCTCCCTGGCCTGTAACCTCTATCCTAGCCCTTATACGACCTTGACCTAATGTTCTGATTGTCTTCAATTTCTCTACCTCTTATTTCCTTGCCCTTCTCAACCATTTCCCTTTGACTTTGTCTGCAAATTTCCCCACCTCCCTTAATCTTTTCTCTCTTTTCAACGTAAGCATTTTTATTGTTACAACGTAAGCCCCTTTATTATCCCAGGTCTTATCCCATATTAATTTCGTCCAGTTTTCAGTTTCTTTACACACCACTACAGAATGCTTATTTTCTTTCCACATAGAATGCACTCCTTTGGTGAACCCCCTCTCAATATGGCTCCTGTCCTTAACCAAGCTGAACCCTCCTTTTCTTATCTATCACATATGTCTATATATGTTTCCTTTCCCCATTCTGTCTTTATTTTCTGATATACATTTAGTGATTTCTTACTTATCAGATTTCCCCACGTCACTTGTCTGTCAATGTCCTCTATCCTATTCTTAATAATTGTCCAAAAACCTTTTACATTTCTTTCACTCTCATGCCAGATATCCCCCATCCCTATTTCAACCAGCGTTCTCTCTAGCTCTGCCTACCAGCTGTTCTTACATGTTGAATTCTTCTGATGTTCTAGACAGATCTTAAATGTATTATCATCATCCTTTTTTATACAGCTATACCAATATTTTAAACATCTTTCTATAATTACCCCACTCCTGCAAGGTCTTCCAAGTTCCACTCTAGCTACTCCATTTGGCGTTGACTTATTCAAACCTAGTATCTACAGAACTGTTCATCAACATGATTTCTTATCTCATTGGCCCTGCACAACTCCACACCGTATGTCATTTTTGATTCTACTATTGCTTCATAGATTTGTGTCATGCCACCTTACTGACATACCAGGTAATTTATATTGTCACCCAATTAGCGGAAGACAGGACCGGCGGCCGCTGGAAAGGACCCTAGGCAGCTGGGCCACACCCACTCATCAGTCTCTGTCACTAACTGAGGGGGAAGATTAGAGGAAATGTCACTTGTGCGGGCGGCCCCTTCCCCCTTTCCCACGGCCATCTGGAACTTTCGGGTGGAAACTAGAGAAGTCGGGAAGAGACAGCGATATTCCTATAAAAAGGGGGTTGCAGACAGACAGTCAGTCAGTGTTTGAGGTGCTAGCAAAGGAGCGCCGTGTTAATGAACGAGAAGATTGTGCAACGGAAGACTACGTAATTGTGTACGTGCATCTGATCGGTAACAGACGAACTGGTGAATCGTAATTGTGTGCATTACGTAATTTTGTGTAATTGGCAAGTGTTCAACTGTAAGTCGGTGGAAATAAAGAACATTGTTGAGTTGGTATAATTGGACTTGTCATTTCACGAACCCACAAAGTCACAATTGGTGTCAGGAGTGCGACATAACACAATGGAGGCAGCATTAGAAAAGATTTTAGCGGAACTGAAAGAAATGAAGACAGCAAATGAAAACCTTGCTGCAAAAACAGAAGCGGCAAATAACAGCCTGGCCGTGAATCTGGAGACTACAAATAACAACCTCACCGCCGAGTTGAAACAAATGAAGACGGCCAACGACAACATCACCGCAGAGTTGAAACAAATGAAGACGGCCAACGACAACATCACCGCAGATTTGAAACAAATGAAGATGGCCAACGACAACATCACCGGGAAGATGGAAGAAATGAAGGCCGAATTAACAGCGAAGATGGAAACTGCAAACAACAACTTGGCCACGACAATGACCGCAAAGATGGCCGAACTGACAACGGAGATGAGGGAGGCGAACGAGGTCCTCGCCGCCAAGTTTGAGGAACGGTTGGCCGGCGTGAGGGATGACGTCACGAATCTGGGCAAGCGGATGGGTCAAGTAGACGACCGCCTTAATGATTTAGAGGAAAAGGCCGACAACATCGCAAAACCCCTCACCCGCCTGACGGAGGAACACCGGCCTTATGTGTGGACAGAGGACGCCGAAAACGCTTTCCAGCACCTAAAGGAGACCCTGTGCAGTGCTCCAATTTTGGGTTTCCCACAACCGGGTGGCGCCTTCATTGTGGACACCGACGCTAGCGACCATTGCATTGGAGGTGTCCTATCGCAGATCCAGGACGGCCATGAGCGGGTGATAGCCTACTACAGCAAGATGCTATCCAAGGCAGAGAAGAACTACTGCGTCACCCGACGAGAATTATTGGCGGTAGTAAAGTCCGTGGAGCACTTCCATAAGCACCTGTATGGTCAGCCATTCCACCTGAGGACTGACCATTCTGCCCTAACCTGGCTATTGAGCTTTAAGAACCTGGAAGGCCAGACGGCACGTTGGGTCCAGAAGCTGCAGGAGTACGACTTCACCTCGGAACATCGTAGAGGGAAGAGCCACGGTAATGCAGACGCCATGTCCCGAAGACCCTGTCCAGTAGAGTGCGGCCAGTGCACAAGAGTGGAAGAGAAGGAGCGTGCCGCAGCAGTCCGAGCAGTTGTGGCAGTGCCTGCGGACGGCTGGGATAGCGCAGGCCTGAGGAGGGAGCAGCTGGCGGACGCAGACTTGGGGCCACTCTTGAGGGAAGTGGAGGCAGGGACAAGACCAACCTGGGAGGACATCGCACCAAGGGGCGCCACCTACAAGTCGTACTGGGCCCAATGGGACTCGCTGAAGACCAGAGAGGGCGTGCTGTTCCGGGTATGGGAGTCACCCGATGGGAAGGCGCAGAGAGAACAATTGGTACTTCCCCGGAGTAAGGTCCCGGAAGTCTTGGAGGAAGTGCACGCCGGTACTTCAGGAGGACACCTGGGAGCGAACCGAATGATTCACAAACTACGGCAGCGCTACTACTGGCTGAGACTCCGAGCAGATGCTGGTGGTGCACCTGGACCGCCTAGCCCGCTACAATGGTGCTGTTCGGGACGACCAGCTTTGAGGAGGGAGCAGTGTCACCCAATTAGCGGAAGACAGGACCGGCGGCCGCTGGAAAGGACCCTAGGCAGCTGGGCCACACCCACTCATCAGTCTCTGTCACTAACTGAGGGGGAAGATTAGAGGAAATGTCACTTGCGCGGGCGGCCCCTTTCCCACGGCCATCTGGAACTTTCGGGTGGAAACTAGAGAAGTCGGGGTTGCAGACAGACAGTCAGTCAGTGTTTGAGGTGCTAGCAAAGGAGCGCTGTGTTAATGAACGAGAAGATTGTGCAACGGAAGACTTTACATAATTATGTTCGTGCATCTGATCGGTAACGGACAAACTGGTGAATCGTAATTGTGTGCATTACGTAATTTTGTGTAATTGGCAAGTGTTCAACTGTAAGTCGGTGGAAATAAAGAACATTGTTGAGTTGGTGTAATTGGACTTGTCATTTCACGAACCCACAAAGTCACAATATTTACAGCTGCTTACCACAGGCATTGCTACCTTCCCTTTCACTCTTATCTTTCTCCCATGTGCTCCCCAGCCTCCATTGTAGCAGTCTCATTTCTAAATAGTCAAACTCCTTTACCACCTCCACTTTTTGGTCATTTAGATATCACTTTTCATCTTTTCTTAACTTATCACCCTTCTTAAGCACTACTATTTTTGACTTGCTTATATTGATTCTTATCCCCCATTCTTTACAGTAGCTGCTAATTTCATTTATTGCTCTCTGTAATCCTATCACGGTTACAGATGTTATTACCAAATCATCTGCAAATAAGTAACCATGGTGTTACCTGATTCCTAATAATTAGGCAATGGTTGTTACTTTTTTCAACCCTCTCAATTATATCATCAATGAACAAGTTGAACAATATAGGGCTAAGTTTACAGCCTTATCTTAATCCCATTTTCTGCTCCACTAATTCCGTTATCCCATTCTTATCTACTCTTGTTCCAAACTTTATTCCCTCATAAATTTTTTCTAGCTCTGTAATAAATTTCTTGCTGACTCCTTTTTTTTGTAATTTCTACCACAGTGCTTCTGTCGCTATTGTATCAAAAGCTTTTTCAAAATCTACAAAAAACATATACACTCTCCCTCTTTTCCTATTTGTGTACTTATCTACTATTGTTCTAATAATTAGTACATTATCTTATTGTCCTTCTGCCTTTCCTGAATCCTGATTGAAATTCCGATAGCTTCTTTTCTGCCTCCGCCCATTCTTTGCAATCTTTAAGACATTATTCCTGTGTAAATTTTCTTTAATATTGCTAGTAAATTGATCCCCCTGTAATTTTGCAGTTTACTAACTTCTCCTTTGCCTTTGTAAATTGGTGCAATAATACTCATTTTCCAATTTTCTGGAAATCTATTCACTTGCCTTATTTTTTCTAAAAATTTCGTTACGACTCTTACACGTTCATTTGTTTTACCATATTCCTTCCAGAACTCTCCTGGTAAACCATCAAAGCCCCCAGCCTTGTTCTTTTTTAACCTTTTTACTTGTAAATTCACTTAGTCTACTGTGATTTCCCCATCTAATCTATTATCTTACACCACCTCCCCATCCTAAATCCATTTTTTAAAGCTAACTTTTGGTTGCTCGCCGATCAACTTTGTAAAGTATGCAACCCACTCTGCAGGTGCAATCTTTCCATCAATATTTCTTGTCCTATTGATCTCCTTGTTTCCCATACTCTCTTTGAATCCTTTTCTAACACTGCCTCTTTCGCTTTCTTACTCTTATCTTCTAACCACTCTTTTCTTTTCCTCTCTATTAGTGTTTTATACCCCCACCTACATAATATAAAATGTTTATCTTCATCTTTTAAAGTTCTCGTTTGTAGCAAAATCAATTCTCAGCAAATGACATCATCCGAGAAGTTGCATTTGAATACAAACAAAAGTTCTTGTTTGGAGCAAATTCGATTCGCAGCATGTGACATCATTCGAGAACTTGCATTCGAATGCAAGCAGAAGTTCTCTGTTTGTAGCAAAATGTATATTCAGTGTGTGACATCATCCGAGAACTTGCATTTGAATGCAAGCAAAGTTCCCGTTTGTAGCAAAATCAATTCACAGCGTGACATCATTCAAGAACTTGCATTCGAATGAAAGTTTCGATTCTTCAAAGTATTCAAATACAGTGTATTCAATTCTTAAAATCATGCGATTCTGCCCATCACTACCTTCAGTTTCACAAAATATGAGATGATCTTCGACCATTTTCCTCACAACATCAATGTTTTCTTGAGTCACTGTTGTACCTGGGCGACCAGAAGAAGGTTCATCTCATCTCAGGTTGGTTCACTCTCAACCCTATGAAAATTCATGGAACCACTTTCCAACAGTGGCCCACTGTTCCAACAGGGATACACTCACCAAAAACATGTACTAGAGAAGAGTAGCATTCTTCTGCATTTAACTCATTTTTGGAGGCTCATTGTTTTCAGTGTTGTATAAAATCCTGTGGTGGGATACCCATTGGGTGCAGCTTCCAAGGTGAAAAAAAAACATTGCTCTTCCAAATTACAATAATCCCAATAATGCCAGACTTCTGATTTAAGAACTGCTAAAAACCTTCTGCACAACCCTTGCACTACTTATTTCACTTAACTGCATTCATATTTTGAAAAATGTGCAATTATTAACATAGTTACTCTACAGTTTTTTAGAAAAGTATCTAGACCTTTGCACGACATGTAATATACAATATTTTAGAAAATTTTTGTTACACCGTGTAGTACTGCTAGAGGAGTGTTTGTAGCACTGTGATGGATATATGCAGCTGCCAGTAGTTAGGTATGCTTCATTATTATGTTTCTTTTCTACAGATGCTGTTATCTGAAACAAGGAAAGAATTGCAGAAAAAAAATGAAGAGATATTTCATTTAATGAAAGAATTAGTGGAATTGCGCCTATACAAAGCATCTTTGACAGATGTGGAAGAAGTTCCAGGTTCATCTGAAGACCTGAAGAGGATTCAGAATACTGAAGCTGACGCTGATGATGCCTTAGGAAAAGGTGAAACAAGTAAAGTTATATGTGCTGACAGTGAAAGTTACATTGAGAATTCACAAGATTCTGCATCAAGGCAAGAAAATGTACCCAATTCTCCATCAGTACTTTTAATTGAAAAGATAGCAGTAGATTTGCCTTCATCACCGACAGACTCGGGCAACTTTGAGGAGACAGCATCATCCTCTTCTGTAAGTATATTGTATGTAAGCCCAGTGCTAATATCAGTGAAATAAAAATTCTAGAGTCATTGCATAACAAATAGGAAAGCTAATAACTGTAAAAAATGAAGCTAGTTACAGTGGAGCAATGAATATTACATAAATATAACTATTTGTAACAAAAACTTCACTTATCTTAAGAAAATGATGTTAATTCTTCTATCTAATTGAGATCTGATTGTATTGATGGACTGGCAATGCAAGCAATTTGTTTGTGAATCAATCTCAGTTAGAAGAATTAACATCATTTTCTTAAGATAAGTGAAGTTTTTGTTACAAATACTTATATTTGTGTAAAGCTAATAACTGTTGACATAAAATTGTAGACAATGTAAAAATATGTTTTGCATGCTGTTAGATTGTAATAAGTAGTAAAACTCTTTCACAGTGTGGACTTTTCTAAAACAAGGCCCCAGCAATGCGGGCATTTATGTTGAATCGTCAGCACTTATTACTTAACACTTTTTTACAAATGTATGTAAATCAATTCTGTAAAATAGTCCAGACTTGTGTATAAATGTTGCATTCTGAATGACACAGCTTGATGCATGGGTAATGAAATAAGACACATCTTTACAATTGCCACAGACATATTTATTTTCCTGCATATTTTCCTTTTGTGGCATGCTAAACACTACTGGAAGTGATTGTTATACCTTTTGTTGAGCATTTGTTATATAAATTTTTCTTTCCTGCCTTAAGTGTAGTGTAGCTATATTATAGAAAACATTAGCATATGAATCAAATTGAAAAGAGGAAAATTCAAAAGTCAATTATGGTTATCCAAACTTTTATTGAAAAGCTTTAAATTGTAAGCATGTATAATGAATGTGTTGAAGATAAAATGAAATGGTATGAACTGAAATGAAAGCAGTAAATAGTTACTTAAATGCTGAGAAATCAACTTTGAATATACTTGAACAGGCTATTCATTAATTCTTTCTCATAAAATGAAACTTTTTAAAACAGTTACTTGTTCTTTAAACACTCCAAGCTTGATTTAAAACAAAACTTAGTTATTAAATTTAAAGGTGAGTCGATTAATGACATTAAACAACACTTTAAATTTCCCAGAACATGTCTCGGAGGCTACATTCCTCCATGTCAGCTGGGCATCGACTGGTTCTCTGTGACATAGCTGGCCATATTTTGTTAGAGGTCTCCTCTGGTGGCGGTTCAAGCAACTTGCTGAACAAATCTTTCTCGGTGATGTCGAAATTGAGTACTTTGTTTCTATTTTTTTAAATGAAAATTTCTTCCCATTTGATCATGAGCAGACCTCCGACAAAATATCGCCAGCTACACCACAGAGAACCAATGTCCGGTTGACAATGGAGGAAAGTAGCCTCCTAAACATGTTCCGGGAAATTTTAAAAGTAAGTAAGTGTTCTTTAGTGTCATTGACTCACCTTCAAATATAATTTATTACAACACTGTTTTCAACACTTCCATGAAAGGAAATTATAAAACTTAGTTATATTAAAGTTAACTCCTTCTGAGTCACAGTATACATTTCTAAGCTCGAAAAACTTACAGAGTACTTAACTGTAATTTTTAGTTATGATGGCTCACAATTGCTTTTTTTTTTTTTTTTCCCCAGAAACATTTAAATAGCATTTAAATAATTGCCTGAGCAAAATACATAAAACAGCTAAATACTTCACTCATACAAGCTGAGCTATTCTATGTTCTGCAGTTATGCCAAGTTTCCCTAATGGTTGAGGTTATGATCATGCATGGTCAGACTACCCATTATGTCAATCAAGCAGTTCTCCCAGTTACCTCTCTGTAGTATGACTGCCATGGTTATGTTGAAGATAAGAGAATTATATACTGCTGCTTGGGATGAGGCTGACAGTTGGCACAGTGCCAGCAGAACTTGAACTTTCTGATAACTACATGAGAAGGTTAGCCTGCGGATGACAAGTGCTTTACAGTTTCTGCTAGGACTCTGAATATTGTAATCTGGAATAAAGGCTGTGAACTTAAAATGGAAATAAAAAGTATTGGAAACAAAAAGAAATATATTAATTAACTTTAATGGTGTAATAGTTGCTTTATGTGGGTTGTTTCTCACATTTTTCATTTGTGAAAATATTGTTTGTAATTCTGTCTTCATTATCTTCCAGTTGTGCATCATCAAGTTTTGTTGTATATATCATTTGTGAATGAGATAAAGCTGCTACAGAAATTATGGATCAATTGAGTAAATTAGTACTTACAATAAAATTAAATATGAATATTTTGTGAAGTTGTGTTAAATGTTAAGGGGTTGGCAATACATTATGAGTCTTGGAGCAAGATGACTTTAAGTATGGTAATTAGCGATGGCTGGTTTTCAGGCAAATTTGTAGAAACAGTTTGAATGGTTAGGCTAGTGGGAGGGGAAGGCAAGTGTCCAAGGTTGCCAGATTAGGTATGTCATTCTAGCTAGGGATTTTTGGAATGAGGTAGGATTTCTTAGAGATTTGTAGATGGACTCTTTGTAAAGCAGTAAATTTCAGAAAAGTAGAAATGAGGTGGGCAACATTGCATTAGAAGCTAGGAGTGGGGGCCTTAGTCATTATGAAAGGGGAGGACATTAGGAGAATTGGAAGCTTAATAGCACACTCTGGGCATAATGTAAATCACTTCTGGTCTGATCACCGTTGGGTCAAGATGTAGCTGGTAGACGAATTAGGCGTCATTCTTGCCTCAAGGGTAGAACCACGTGTTATCGCTTAGTACAGGTATCAACTATACATTCGTATAGTAGTTTCAATTGATCTGTAACTTCTCCTCTGAAGTGTGAAGAAAATATTACTGTTTCAAGTTCACGCAGAACAAAAATTACTGCTTCAAAGTCAAAATGAATAATTGCCTCCAACTGGAGATACAATGAATTTGAAGTAGCCTCATGAAATTTGACATCCTGGAAGACTTATAATCTGTAGGCTCATAAAGACCTCGACAGCAGTGTTTTAGGACTCATCAATGATTTACCGGGTACCAGCAGTTGACATGTAGATGATGAAGCAGACAGCGAGTGGTCTGTGAAACATGTTCTCACAGTTAGAGATCAGTGAAGTAGAAGAATGTAATAAGTCATTTCATAAACTAAAAATTTATGTTAAAAAACTTTGTTTAGTTTCTTCACTTTTTTTGAATGGTATATCTTATTTCTGTACATTTTCTGTTAAACTTGCTATCTCTGAATGTTGACATGGTTCGTATTTGGCTTTCTATGAATGCAGCTTATAATAAATAGGTCAGCACCAGAACAATAGAAGCAAGATAACAGATGGAAGTCGCTGATAGACAGTTCTGTTTCTCTGAATATCTGTGCATTAGACAGTTATATACAGCCGAGTTGAAACAAAGTGGAACTGATGACTGTGACTCAGCTTTTCGTTTAGCAAGCATGTTTTGACTAGTTAGAGGGATTTGTAAAATTATAATGGGACATGCACGTGAAATAAGGAAGTAATTTGTCATTGTGCTTCTTTTTAACAGATATTGTTGTCTGAAGCAAAAAAAGATTTGGAGAAAAAGGATCAGGACGATCTTAATCTCAAGACTGCAGTAATGGAGGTGCACCCATACTACAAAGCAACATTGTCAAATGAAGACATTGCACTTTCATCTGAAATTGTAATTGGTGCACAGGATACTGATGCTGACCAGAAATATTCTTTGATAAAAGATGAAACAGATCAAGGTATTTGTGCTAAGAGTGAAAGTTGTGAAGATTTGCAGGATTCTGCATTGAGACAAGGAAATGTGCAAAATTCTCCAGGATTACTTCACAGTGGAAAGACAGCTGCAGACTTGCCCTCTTCACTGACAGATTCAGACTCAGGCAACTTTGAAGAAACAGCATTATCCTCTTCTGTAGGTACTTTGTAACTAAATTTAGTGCTAATATCATTAATGCTAAGTTGAAGTCTTAAAATGTTGCTTCTATGTCCTGTATTAACATTTTTCTTTTCATTATACATATGTGAGAAACGTAGTAACTAAAAAAAATAGTCTGCTGTTGACTAATGGGCACTAAGGTGGCTACAAAATAGGAATGAACATAAGGGGGGGGGGGGCTAGGTGTGGCTGGTCTATCAATGACTAGCCAATGAGGTGAGTGCGATTTTGTACCTTTAAGTACGGATACTGGCTCACTTTGCCGAACCATATAACTAATTTCTTTTCACACTCTAAAGATACTAATTACAGAATTATTTTGTTTTTCCCATGTTACAGAGCTATTTTTTCTGAGGATGACTGTCCAAACCCCATGTTTATAGCACTTCCGGTTTCAGAGATATGGAAAGATAAGGCGCCTGACTAGAAAGAAAAGAATCATTAACTGTCAGTGAAGAAAAGCACACACATGTTATGCTGCAGTTGCATTTTGTATCTTGCATTCAGTGAAGTTATGATCTTTTAAGAGCATAGATGTGCTTTTCATAGTAAGTGTGTCGTTTAGCAAACCTAGTATTGATGTGCTTAGTAATAACTACAAAATAGATTGTAAGATTTTACATAACTAGATTAGAAATATTCTTTTTTATGTGTATCCCTTTTTCAGATAGTTGTCAATTAAAGACATTTTTGAAGGTACAAATTTTGTCCAGAGTGGAGAATTAACAGAACAAGCTTGTCGCCTTAGTACTCATACTGTGACGAACATTGTTAAAGAATATAGAAATTTAACTGTATTGGAACACCACAGTGAAGCGAAACAATTATTAAATTATAGATGAGTTGTATTTTTTACACATCAGCTTCACTTACGTACCTATATTGATGTCATGTTTTGCGAACTATTGTTCGCATCTTCAGCTCATGTTGCGACTCATGTAATACTATGAGAGTTCACAAAAAATGGCAAGTCATTAATCATTAAAACAAATTAAAGTGGCCCAAGATAGACCCCTGTGGAACCCCACATTTTAGCCGAGCTATGCTAGATCTCTCACTTCCTACCACACGATTTGTTTGCGACTTACTAGGTATGACTGAGTTTTAATGCAGTGTCCCCAGTGCCATATTTTAGTTTATTTATAAGATGTGTATGGTCAACGCAATCAAAAGCTTTGCTCAGATATATATTTAATCTGCTGGCTTAGGTCCAGGTGTCTAGAATCTAAACCTGGTCTTATTGTGCTCTTTATTATATAAGCAATTACAAATCATATATGTGATTAATGAAAATGTTCTTTTTGCAGACAGAACTTATTCCTACATTAACTAACCTAATGGCCACTGTCACCATGGCCTTGCAACTAAGTCTAACCTAACAGCAGCCTTATTACTATATAAATTTTCTATTACATAATTAAATTACAATTTTGATCTGAATAATAAATTATACTGACTGAAGGCTGCTGACCTATTTTTAATATTTGTGCCTGCAACTGAAGTCTTTCCCTCCTTGTATGCTGAAGTCCATTAAATCTCGTTTAGTCTCCATGTTGATTGGACATCCAATATTTACTTGACAGTTGTAGGTATTTTCTTTAGTTGTTTCTTCTTACTCCGTGGTCCTGGTTACCTTCGACGATATTAGAGTGCTTTCTGATGTGTCCTTTGGGTTTCTTTTCCTTCTCCGTAAATTTTTGTTAATCTCCTTCTAATAAATATTATTGTTAAACAATGCCATCTCTTTATGAAGGTCCTATGATTGTTGATCCTCTTCCAATAGATATTGCTGTTAATTGATGCAATCTCTTTGTATAAATCTTTTTGATCTCATTTGTATCGAGGTATTATCTTGATGTGTTATCTGTCCTCTTCTATTCCGTAGCTGTGCTCTGTTCTGGTTATAGTCTTCCATGGCTAAATTGGATACTAGTTCTGTCATAGTTTCCAACTGTTCATAATCTTCTTCTTTTCTTACTATATCCCATTTCTGTTTTCCCTGTAGTTTTGTTCTACCTTGTAATTCGCATATATATTTACTGCATTCAAACAATGAATGTTCTGGGTTGCCTGGAACATTGCAGATATTACAATTAGTATTTTGTCGCTTGCCTATTCGATTGAAGTATGTATCATATGGTCCATGCCCTGATATGTAATGTATGATTCCCTTTTTCGGTTTCAAATGCTTCATCCGTAACCTTTCCTTGATGTTTGGTAATATCTCATGAATTCTCCTTCCTTTATCCACGTTGTTCCACTCTTGTTGCCAGTCATTTAACAGTTTATTCCTAATTTTAGTTTTAGATTTAAATTGATTGCCGATCAGTTAATGCTTTTTTGTTATGTTCAGTTTCTTTAGCCAATAATTTGCTGCACGTAGTTTGATAACATAATCAATCGGCCATATTCTAATAATTACAAGAAGTCCCATTTTAGATGTCTTAAATGCTGCTGCTCCTCTTACAATTATCTGTCGTTGAGATCTGCATAGTAATGTTATGTACTTCTTGTATTTTAATCTGTGCCCAGCTACTTGCTCCATATCCAATAATTCCTATTGTTGTACTTGTGTTATAGATGTTAATTGCCTCTGCAGGTACTCTGAAGTTTTTCTGAACAATTGATGTTAACTTCATCATCACTGCTTGTGCTTTGTTTCTGGCATAGTCAACATGATTTGAGAAGGTGAGTTTCTCGTCTAAAAGTATCCCCAGATATTTGTTGTACTCTTGTTATTGATCGGTTCATAATCTTTATACTGGGATTTCTTTTTAGGCTTCCTTTAAGCAGCATGTATGCAGTTTTTGCTGGAGCTATCATTAATTTAACCTCTTGACACCATTTTTGTAATGTATCTGTAACTATTTCACATTTATCTTCAATTTGAATTCGGCTATTTCCATCAATTATAATCATTAAGTCATCTGCGTATGCTATAATTTTCATGTTTTCTGCTAGATTCCCTGTTTTCTCCAGTATGAGTTCTGTTAAAATATCCCAAATGAGCTTTGCTCAGATCACAAAAAGTGGCTTGAGCTACAGCTTTAGATTCAAATGCAGCTAATATCTGTTTAACAAGAGAAAATATAGCATTCTACTGTTGACCTGCCTTTTCTAAAACCAAATTGTACGTTACGTATAATATTAGCCTCTTCTAGATAAGTACAGAGTTGAATATACATAAGCATTTCTAATACTTTTGAGAAAATTTGGACTAATTAGATTGGACGATAGCTTGATACACAATTTATATCACCATTTTTTAAGATAGGCACAACCCTAGAAAGCTTCAAAATATTTGGACAAATTCCTTCTAAGAGACATTTGTTAAGACGAAACGTTAACGGATGCAAAATGCATTCAATTACTTTTTTTAGCATATTATTTGACAAGCCATAAATGTCTACAGCATCAGATGACTTGAGTTCCATACAGTCTCTGGATTCACTTCTTTAAAGACAAAGTAACCTTGCTTATATCTATGGACATCATGTTCAGTAAGTTCCAATATAGATTCTTTAGGTTTGATTAAATTGTGACTAATTTCTTCTACTGATTTTACAAGAAAATAATTTGTCATTTGGATCGAACTCTGTAACATTCCTATTATCTGTTTTTGCCACTGAGTTAATTAAATTCCAGGCTTGTTTGCATTTATTATTTGAGGTTTCAATACTATTAAGATTGTGCTCTTTTTTGGTAATATTAATTGCTTACATTCTTTCCTGATTTCCATATAGGAAAACATGGCTCTATCTTATTTATCTTTCCTGTACAAATCAAAATACATAATTACTTTTTGTTTCATCTTAGCTAGGTAGGTAGTGTACCAGGTATTTTTATCCTTTTTAAAGACATTTCTTTTGACAGTATTATTTACTTTGCATTTTCTTTGCAATTCAAAAACAAAATAGTAAAAAAAGTCTTTTGAAAGTATGTATATATTTATTTATTTATTTATTTATTTATTGGATCAGCATATTTTGCTTTCTTTCACAGCATCATCACATACAGTATATTACATATGGTAACATCAATCATTTTAATTATATCCTAACATTACAGGAAAAAGGTTGTTCATATTTTATCAGATTTAGACAAATTGGTTTACTATAAGCCTCTTTTTATTATACTAAGAGTAATGAATAATAAATTTATACAGTTACACCATTCTTATGCATTTAATGTAGACAGGTATACACTGTATACTGTCTTTAGTCAGGTCATACACAGTTATAATCAGGGTTGGGATATTTAGGTGCACACCTAGGGTAAATTTAAGCTCTTCAAAAAGATACCACAGTGTGAAGTTTTGTTTCCAGTTGCCAGAAAAAAGGCATTTTTTTCATGGACCTCTTTCACTTTTTGGTACCTGTATCCCTTCTCCCCCCAACCATGCCCATAATTCCCTTTTCCCCATTTTTTCTTTTAAGTTTCCTTCAATTTTACTCTATATGATTTTAATCAATATAAAATATTTAGCTTTTAATAACATCTCCTCAGCTTGCTGTGAACATGTGAAGAGTAAGCCTAACTCTTTCAGTAAATGCTGCACTGGAGTTGAAAGCACACCTACAACAATGGAAAATAATTGTGTAGGACAAATCCTCTTTCTCTTGCTTCACTGCTATAAAGCAGCCTGCAATAGTGCAACTGACAATGATTCATTGTCATTGTATATCATTCTATCCTTTTAATTTCACCTGAATCAGTATCTACTGTTTGTGAATGTGAGTTTGTTACTGTGGCAGACACAGCTCTTTGCATGGATTCCAAGGTCACACAGAGACAGCAGTAACCATACGTGCGTAGTTCCAAGAATTGACTCTGGGTTCTGCTCGAAGCTACTAGAAATCGCTGAGACTGCTATTCCAGCATGAATGAGAACAATCTGGTAATGGTCGCAGTGTTATGAGAGTGTGGACAGCAAGTGAATAAGTTGTGCAACAGTCATATTGAGTTAGCAAGTGAACTGGTGTTAGTCCTTTGTTACATTACTAAACGAGTGTATTACTAGATTTTACCATACCAAAGGTGTCCAGTGTTCGACCTATTCTTCTGGTTCAGGAATTCAAAGAATTGACACAGATGGCACTGTTATTCAATGTACTATTTGCGATTCAGGAATTTTGTTAGATGAAAAACACTAGCAAAATCACATCAAACAGCCCATTTCCAGCTGTAAGCATCAAATGAACAAGACTCTTCAGTCAAACAAATCGTGGCAGCCTCTGTTACGAAATGCATTTCAACAGAGTTCTTCAAAAAGCCTAAGTTTTAAGGAAATCAACATTGAGTTGTGTGCAGCTCTTACACAAGCAGGAATTCCTTTCAGTAAGGTGAACCATCCAGCCTTCGAGGGATTTCTTGAAAAATACACGTCAATGCCGAATGAGAGTACTTCAAGAAAAAACTATATGGAGCCTGTTTACGAAGAAACTATACAAAGAATCAAGGAGAAAGTGATTACAATGTGGGAATCATTGTGGATGAAACTATAGACTAAACCATATGTAACATATGGAACCATATGTTTTGAACATTTGAGTTTTTCCCTTATCAGGGGAGGAAGTTAAGCCCATGTTGTTAAAAATGTATGGGCTGCAGAAAGCCAATGCCAGTACAGTAATGCATTCAATTACAGACTTTTGTAAAAAACTCTCGCCTGCTGGTATCGAGTTTGAAAAACTTCATGTGGTTACAGAACCAGGCTCCATACATGGTTTCAGCTGTTAACCAACTGAAGCATGTGACATGCTTGGTTCATGCCCTTCACAGGGTTTGTGAATCCATAAGGAATGAATACAACATCACAAATCAGTTCATCTCTGCCCTTCTGAAGAAGATTCTGCTGAAAGCTCCAAATCGTGTTGTGGTCTACAAAGAAACCACTGGCCTGCCCCTTCCAAATTTCCTGGTCATTTCTCACAGGGGATTTTGGATCAAGTGTGCTCTATGTTGTGTGAGAATTTTGACAAAATTAAAGAGTTTGTGCTTTCTTTGAATCCAGCTCACACTGGTGCAATTTCCAAGACTCAACAACTTCTGTTACTAGAGAAAATACATAATTTGCAGACAGAACTATATTGTGTCCATAGTTACAGTTAGGAGACTGTAGCTATTCAAACTATTAGAAGAAGAAGGAGGTTTGGAAAAAGAGAAAAAGTTACTTCCATGAGGAATTAGTTAAACGGAGTTGCCAAAGACAAACTTGAGTTTAGTCTTCTGAAGAATCTAGACATTGAGGATTTTGCTACGCCTGTAGAATTGTCATTCCAAGTGAATACAAGATTTGGCCCACTGGTTTCTGTGGATGTTGTTGTTTTCGAATGCTAGGCTTTGGCAATGAAGCCATTAGCTCTCTTGCTTTCTGTGTAGTGGGTCCAGCAGGTAGGGCTTCACAGGTTAGAAGATATTCTTCAGTCATTTCCTCTTCTTTGTTTTAAGTAGCATAAATGTAACCATTTTTAAGTGGACACCAATGGTTTCTGTGGATGTCGAAAGAAGCTTTAGCATCTACAAAGATATTCTATCTCCTAATAAAAACAGACTTTTAAAACGGTCGAGATGCTTACTGTCTTGAAGTATAACAGCTTCATGGGTTTTCCTTCTGATGAGTGATAATTTGATGTACTTGTTAGTAATTCAATAAATTATAATATAGGAAAGAGAAATTGTTGAATTAGTTGAATAAACCAGCAAATGTTTGTTTCCTTTTTTGACCTTATTTGAGTATTTTTTCCTTTTTTTCATCTGAAATTTGCACACAAAAATGCTAACCCTGGTTACATAACTAGGATTAACATAATTATCATAGACTGTCCAAATCACTCAATAGTTTTGAAGTTGAAGTGTTAGATGTAAGTTTGACAATGCTTTATCAACTGATTTAATTCAGTTACTGTATACAAGTTGTAATTGTGGACTTTGAGACAGATTACTTGCTATCCCATATTAATCCATACAAGAATACTTTGAAAACACATTCTAATTTTACTGAATGTTTTGTTTTTAATTTTAATCAGTTAAAAAAAAAGATTTTCTTTCAATATTGTATGTTTTTGTATTTTTAGTCATACTTTATATGTATTTTTTAAATGATTTTACCAAATGATATTATCCATTTGTAACTAAAAATCATTAAAGTTGTATTTAATTGTAATTTTTTAATTGTATATGGGATGTATTTTGCAATTTTCTCTTTAACTAATGTGCATTTATGCTATAATTTGTTATATCATTTTAGTTATAAATAATTATATATTTTATGCTTATGTGATGTATATAGAATTCTGGTTATAATTTGACATCTTACGCTAACTAATAAGGGAACTATCACTATGCCCATACCTGTATTCGCTTGAGAGTTTGATGGCATCATCTTTGCTCTATTTGGAGCTGTGTGTCAAAAATCGAATGCAGAGTATAGCTGAAAGTATCCGAAAATGTGTCCAGAATACGTAGGAACATATAGCCATAACAACACAGCATTGTACATGAGGCATTATTTACTTCTGCGGGCAGTGTCTACACACAGGCATACATAAGGAGCACTGGCACAGAGCTCACAATAAATTTCCAGCAGGCAAGTGGTTGCATGCAACACTTTTCAAGCTTCAGTTTTGGGCATTACAGCTCTACTCCGCAGCAGATTTGTGGTGCATAGGCCCCAAATGAACCAGAGATAATGCCATCAAATTCTCAAGCGAATACAGGTATGAGCATAGTGATAGTTCCCTTGCAAGCTTAATATAAAAAGTTATTACTATTGTTGAGTTATTGAGTAGAGAGCTGGTGAGCAGTAAAAATGGACGTGTTTATATGACAGTTTTACAATGGGTGTATCATTAAGAGAATTTTCAAGCCTGAATCAGCATATTTAACAGAGTAAAATTAAAGAAAATGGAGAATAATAATGGATTACTATCAGTATGATTTTGGGCAGCTTTGATTTTGATATTCATGCTCATTATTGGTGGAGTGTTAAAAGGAATTGCTGAAGGTATGAAACAAATGGAAAAAACACTAGACGAAAGATGGTTGGGAATGTGGAAGAGGTAAAAAGGAAATGGCAAATTTTAAAGGAAAAATAAGTGAGAAACTCTCTGATTTGAATAAAAGAATAAAGCACCTAGAGAGGACAGAATAAGCCAATGATCATATTTGGATGTGATGCTGTAGTAGATTTTGAGGTATTACAAGGAGTGTTTACTAGCTGCCATTTTCCAATGAAGACTGTTTTGAGAATTAAGAGTGATAAAGGTGATGATTAAACTGTTAGATTAGGAAAGAAAATAGATGTATTTAAGTGGAAAAAGGAAGAGAAGGAACTATATTTTGACACATTAAATTCAATTATGGATGAGGATATAAAGGATAGCATAAATGAATTATTGCAAAGAATGAAACCATTCAACTCTTCTTGACTAAAATGCTGTGACTTGTTTTTAAGCAGTGTGTGCTGAGAAATCTTTATCTGTATTGAAATTATCTGTTGAGGCAGAGACTGAACTCTCAGTATCCTCTCATTGAGCTGGTGGAATAAGAATAGGAATAGGGATATCTCCATGTGACATACGTCTTATACTTGAAGGAAGACCATATGAATATTTCATTTTTATTTTATGTTTTATTATACCCAAATGCTTTACACATGCAGAAGTAGCAATCATGATATATTTAATTGATTTCTGTTTTTTATTGTACGTAAGCCCTTCAGTTCATGTTTTGCCAACAGTTTGCAGAGCTCTAGCTTAACTTTAAAATATACCAAATACACTTTGTTAAAAAACCGTGTAATGTTAGTTTTCCATTTCCGAAACAAGAAAGAACCATATATGTACAGTTTGATTCACATGAGGAGACAGTCCGATGCACAGTGTAGTAGGGAGTAGTGTGGGGGGGGGGGGGTGATATTAGCTCTTTTATCTCACTGCAAGCTGAGATCTGCTTACACTCTTACATTTAGGCTGGTTTCATGTATTATGTACTTTTGCATTCTACAATGTATTTTAGAAATCTTAGTGGCGGCCATTTCATCTCGGATTGGTTCCTCTGTTTCAAGTTGGGCTTTATCCTCCCCTTAACTTTCCCAAATCATTAGTAGACAAAAAAGTGAACTTATCAAAAAAAGAAGAAGCTAATAAAGGAAACCACAACCCTTTCAGCTACAAAAACCAATATGATTTTCAAAAAATTCACTTACCATCCATGGGCCATCCATTCAATTAGCACCAGTCAACCATTTCTCCTTAAAAAACCTAATTTGCTCAAACATCAAAGATGCCATTCCATCTAACAAATCTGGTATATATCAAATTGAATGCAGTGACTGTAGTCAAATTTATATTGGAAAAACCAAAAGAAATTTAGAAACAGTAGCAAAGGAACACTTTAGAAACATAAAATATAAACAATTAGAAAAATCAGCAGTTGCCACATATTTTTGGGAAAAAAACCACAACATAAATCCAGAACCAAAACTACTAAAACATACATCAGGAAAACAAGAACTATCCACATGGGAACAAATCTTCATTTCAAAAAATAGGAACAAAGTATTCAATTTCGACATCCCCCAGAAAGATTTGTTCAGCAAGTTCCTTGAACCGCCACCAGAGGAGACCTATGACAAAATATCGTCAACTACACCAATGAGAACCAGTCGGTGGCCGGCTGAGGATAGAGGCAAAGTCTGAAACATGTTCTGGAAAGATTTAAAAGTAAGTGTTTAGTGTCATTAATCAACTCCCTTTAAATTTAATTTATCCTCCCTGCTTGAAGAATCTGTAAAAGAATCATTGCCATCCTCTCTCAAGTGAAGTACTATTTCCTGCCTTGCATTCGATAATCCTTCTTTCTGTATATACTCTTGCTTCAACTTTCTTCATGCGCCTGCATCATTTTTGCCAATCCTGTGCTAAATGCTGGAAAATTTGACATCAGCTAGCTCAATTATGTCCTCCATTCTGAACTTGACATTTCTGCCAGCCATCTAGTTTTTGTGCAGAAGCCCAAATAAGTTCATTGGGGATCACTTCAGAATGATAAGAACCAGTGGTGGCTCATGCTGCTGGAGGGGGGGGGGGGGGTCAGGGGCAGGATGCTACAAGGTAAAGTGCATGCAACTCACCTAGTTTTGAAAAATGAAGTCTATGCGCCAATGTTTCTTCATGCAGAATTTGTCGATCACACTGCTAAGTCCTTCATACGTGTGATAAACTTATCTATATATAGCATGGCCAGAGAGGTGAGCCGATCCTAAATCATGGTGCTCCTCAGATAGGTCTTTATCCCCTTCAAAGACGAGAAACAGCATTCTGGTTCTGCAGTAAACATGGACATTGTCACAATAATTCTTGAAACCTTGGTCATTTCACTAAAGGTGTTTTGCAGATTGTTCTTCAGCATTGACTACAGTAGAGGAAAGGCACCTTCTGTCTTCCTGAATTTCAAATGTTGATACAAAATGCTCAGTTGTGTTCGTAGTTTGCTTTTATCAAGTTCTTTATAAAGATCACTGACAGTGCTCAGTTGTGTTTCAGGAAACACTCGAGAAAATGATTAAAGTTTTTGGCATTCAGTAGTTTTGCAGTATGCAGATGTTCCGTATACTTCAAGCAGTTATGTACCTCTGATATTATTCAAATCACGTACTTCTTTGGCATCTGCTGCTAAGTTTGTTTCCCAATGATGTCTTTTTGCATCTTGAACATTACATGATTCAATCTGAGCTATATCATCCGTTCTACGTAGGATGTTGATTGTTTTGATGAAAGTTTGCCTTCACTGCATCTACCTGTCATGTTTGAAGCTGATTATACATGTCAATATGGGACAAAGATTTGTGAAAAATGTGAGCCAGAGATTAAAATCTCCGTCCTCCAAATTGTGAGGCAGATCACGAGCTTCTTGTACTGTCTTGTCCAATAAAGCTTTCTCTAGCTCATTAAAACAGTCTATCAAAGATTCTCTGTGCTCATATATGGCATTCACAGATCTTGATTGGAAATTCTACCTCATTGCAGAGCCTTGATGCACTCTCTGAGCAACAGTTGCTTCCAACACTGCCAAACGTTGGGGAGATCTTGAAAAAAATGCAGGAAAAGCTGTTAGACTGCAGAAAATATCCTAGCAGAACGATTTTGTGAAGCTGGTTTCTCCATTATCAGATTTAACTGATGTGAGTAACAATGCACATACGGTGCGAGAGGGTAGTGTTCTTCACTTTGATCTGTATGCCCCCTGTGTTCTCGCTCATTTCAGATGCACCATCATTAGTCTGAGCGATTATTTTAAAGCAATCGTCCTTAAAATTGGTGTCAACTTCTTTCAAAATATGGCCTGAAATAGAATTAGCGGTCTGATCTGTAGGATTAAAAAGGCCCCAAAACCGTTAATGTATAAAACTATTTCTTTTATATCTATAAACTAAAGCCAAATTAAGTTTTTTAGATGTGTCAGTAGTTTCATCTGCCATAATAGCAACATAAGCCACCTCCTTCAATTCTTTTTCAATTTCTTCATAACACACTTCCAAAAGGCAATTGGCCCGCCTCGGTAGCGTTGAGGGTAGCATGTCTGCCTCACGTTCAAGAGGTCCCGAGTTCGAATCTCGGTCAGGGTGAGTTACCTGGATAAGGTTTTTTCCGGGGTTTTCCCTTGTCCTTCAAGATGAATATCGGGTAACTCTAAGCTCCGTGGCCCCTGGACTCATTTGAGCATCATTTTACCCAATTCATTCACCGTCCAATATGACTTAACGGAGGACGTAAATTACAAAACACAAAACAAACAAGAGGCAATTGAGTAATTCATTTTGAATTGTCTTAGATAACCCTTTGAATACTTTGTTGCTTTCAAGATGTTCTTTTACCTCATTGTTGAGACAGCCTCTGAGAAGTATAAGACCTAAAAACATGCTGGGATTATCTGATGTTTCAGTTTCAAGTAAGTTCAAATACTCCACAAAATTTGATCGTAATCTATGAACCTTAATACATATCTATTTTTCGACTTGCTCATTATGTTATTGCGTTGCTTCCTGGTATGCTCTGCTTAGCTGCATTGTATTATTTACAGCTCCAAGCACTGAAGTAAAATGAGTTTTTCATGTGCTTCTTGCTATTTGAATGCTTTTTTATGTACTCATTAATGTGATCAAGATCTTTAACATCCATCGTAGACCATGAATCAGTACTTCCAAAAAGAAGATATGGAAAGCAAAACGAGGCATTTCTAATTTAACACCCACAGATCCACTCATTATAATATATATGGTGTTACATTTTCTGGTATAGACAGAATTTCTACTTCCTTTTGCTTTTTGCCCAATTTTTAGACTGAGTGTAGGTAGGCCTAACATTTTTGTACTATTTTTTTTTTTTTTTTTTTTGAGTTTGATTTGTGAGTCACTATGCTTACACTCAAACTTCACTTGTTGTATAATTGAAACGTTTTCAAGATCATTCGATCTCATCCTCAGCTTTTGGTGACTAAATGAACATTCCTCTTCTTCCACTACTACGGAGCTACGATCACTCTGCCATCTGGTGTTAGGGGCACTAAGTTTTAATACTTCAAGTGCCCCTAACACCAGATGGCTGTTAGTCCAGAAACTATCATTAGTAACTAGCGCTGGGAAAACTTCAATCATTAACTGCCCTGCAGTTCAACAGTGGATGATCCTGCAGTAATTCAAACTCCTAAGCAACATTCTCCTTCAAAATGTCATTGTGTATATAATCACAGTCAGCCATAGCTGTTTTATTGCAGAAAGTTTGCTCAGTTGCATTTTCTGTTACTGGAATATTTCCATTTTGAAAAGGCCGTTGCAGGCTACATCACTGAATGAATGTGTTGTCAGTGCTTGGGGTAGTGGTAGAGAGATATTTCATATTCTGCTTAGTTATCATTGTACACTTTCACAGATTAATCCCAAAGAATCCACAAGCTCCACAACTGTCAAAGACCATGCTAGTGATGTTTTGGAGCATGGAGAAGATGTGAGAGGACATAATTGTATGCTAGAGAAGAATGTGGATGAACTGGAAAGGAGATGTGCGAATCAATTGCAGGAGCATAATGACAAAATGCAGAAGCTTCTTCAAAATCTGAGTGATGCAAATGACAGGTAAATTAAGCACATAATTTCTTTGAATTTAAGGGGATGCTGTGGTGAAATTTAATGATCATACAATTTTAAAACTACTCTTACCAAGTGTTACCAATTTATGTACTTGATGGTAGTATTCATTCAAAATATGCAGGAAGTGTAATTATCATTTACAAAACTAAAGCAGCAGTAGTACCATACATTTACATTAAAAAAAATGTCATAAAACAATATATAACATAAATGGAGAAAGCATTTGAAAGGAAGAGAAAGTTTGGGGAGAAAGAAAGATAAAATAACTTGAATAATAAGTTAGCAGCTTTTATAATAATAATAATAATAATAATAATAATAATAATAATAATAATAATAATAATAATCTTTATTTGCTTATAGACTTATACAAGTTTCAAGCATCGTCAAGAATCATAAAATATTTACATATCATCTATTCTATATAGGCACTTCTGTATTAGGTACATTTTTAGTCTTTTTTGAAATTCATTGCCTCTTAGAGCTTTAATGTCACTTGGTAACCTGTTATTCGATCAACACACCTTCTTAATTGGAAAATAATTTCTATCTTACAAGCTGTGCATACATACACACTCTTTTCTCTCTGTTCAAATTGAAATAAAAACAAAACAATTATTAGCATCATCCCTATTTTAATTGGCTACATTATTAAAAATTGCAATAACATTATTATCAAGAAAATATATTGGGCGAGTCACCTAAAACTTGTACTGCAATTGTGACGTCAAAATTAATTTAAAAACTATTTGTAGTTGGCTTTTTGACACTTTGTCACTTACATTTTTATATTATTAAGGGACTAGTTTTGGAAGCCGTTGCATCCATTTTCAGCCTCTATCCAACTACGCTTTTTTCAATCGCTTACCTGTGTTCTTATGTTCTTATTCATTTATCTATTCTTTAATTAATCTATCATAATAACTGATCTTACATTTATTATTCATCTCTGAACTCCGAAGAGTAACAACTTTACAATTCCTTTCTTGGAAGTGTTGAAAGTGAGATTTTCATTAAAAGCAAACATTAAATGATAGGCATAGGCAGAAGTTCTTGCAGAATTTTTCTTTTTTCTCAAGGTACTAGTCAGAGTAAGTCTATGCTTCAGAAGTTCTTACCCAGGGGAGTGCTTGTAAAGTAGTTATTGACTGTTATTCCCTACTCAGATTTCAGTGGGACTGTAAGATGTGATACAGCTCTTAAAGTTTGATTTTTCTCTGCTTTTAGTCTTCCTTTCCCAGTATATACCTGCATATTCAAAGCATATGGTGCCACATCAGACCGCATCCATGTTTTTATCCCATAACTCACTGGTTTTTACTTCATGTAGACAAGGAAAGGGCATTTCCCATGTAAACCAACAAGTTGTTCATCAGCTGTGAGATGAATTCCTGGGTAAAAATGTCTTTCACATTGTGATGAAAAAGATGTGAACACTTCTCTAAAAGCATACAATTTGTCACACTTTTGTTCATCATGAGTGTTCAGATTGTCAGATTTGATTAATCTCATAAGTTCTGCAAAACTTTGTCTTGAAAATGGGGCAGGCAAAATTGTCCTCTCAGACATTGCATTAGTACTCCACAGCATAGGCAAAGGTTCTTACTTTGCCCTCAGCGTACCCATTATCACAAGTATACCTGCAAATGCATACATTTCTGTTAAATTGGTAGGAAGCCACATATTCTTATTCACATTTGAAGAACTTGGAGAATGATAGATAGCTTTTTGATTTGTACAATAAAGAAGTTCTGTATAATATTTGGATCAAGAAGTAACAGGAATGCTTCAAGGACCTACCAAAAACTGACACAGAAGATTTAAAATGGCTTTTTAAAATATATACCACTGAGATATATAGCTGGATGACATTCAGAAATTTATTTGGCCAAATTTAAAAACTCAAATATATTCAGGTTTTTATTTAGAGGTTAAATGCAATAGTGTTTCCATTTTTGCCTGGGTGTAAAGTTCATCAAGAAATTTAATCATGCTAGTTATCCTATCAGCATTTTAGGCCAATACTTGTATGACCCTGTTGGGAATACTTTCTACCTTCTGTCAGTACAGTCTTCATGAGTACCTTTTGGCCTTATGAATGGTTTTGTTATAACTAGTAAATGCCTCCCATAAGCAGCCCAGTTCCCAGTCCTTGCAATTTTAAAATGTTTCTGTGCTTTATTTATAATTTTGCTTAGCTCCTTTGACCACCAAGTAACCAATCTTGTTGCTCCTTTGACCACCAAGTAACCAGTCTTGCTGAGCAAGCAATCTTGGCTGGTTAAAAGATCAGAAAATGGACTACTTGTATCACTAGTTAACTCCAGATCAGATATTGAATTTACATTGAAATGCTACTCAGATAGGTCCTTTGTATCGCCATTCCAATGAGTATTCACTGAATATATAGACTGCTTTTTATTATTATTTATTATTATTATTATTATTATTATTATTATTATTATTATTATTATTATTATTATTATTATTATTATTATTATTATTAGCCCGCCTTGGTAGCGTGGTAGTAGCAAGTCTATCTCACGTTCAAGAGGTCCCGAGTTCGAATTTCGGTCAGGGTGAGTTACCTGGATAAGATTTTTTCCAGGGTTTTCCCTTATCCTGTAAGACGAATGTCAGATAGCTCTAAGCTCAATGGACCCCGGGCTCATTTGAGCATCATTTCATCCATTCCATTCATCGTCCGATATGACTTAACGTTGGAGGACATAAATTACAAAAAAAAAAATTATTATTGTTATTATTATTGTTATTGTTGTTACTAGTATTATTAGTATTAGTATTATTACAAACGTATCTATGGTGAAACTCCAAAACATCTGTGGATGCCTGTGAATTTAAGTATATAAACCTCAAAGAATATTGTCTCTAGTTCTATTTGTACTTTGTGAGTCTGGATGGCTCAGTTGTTTGGCTGACCTACTGATCCCAAGACCATGGGTTCAAACCTGGCCCAGACTGCTTAAAAGTGACATCTATGTGTCGTTAGATTTACTGGCATAGGAAAGAACTCTTGCAGAATGAAATTCATGTACACTGGTGGTGCTGACAAGTAAAACTTACTAAAAGAACTCAAGCAACCATTACTTGCATAGTGTATACATTTCATAAAGGATCCTTATTTGTTGCTGTATGCATTTCTTCTTTCAAATATCATGCAAAATAAGGAAGTAAATGTTTAAATGGTTTTTTCAGTGAGCACCCTTAGATTACTACATCTTTGAATTGGTACAAGCACTTGATTAAATTTTAGCATGCAGAATGCTTGTAATAAGTAACATTAACCTTTTATAGATGTTATGAACTTCATTCAGACTATGAGAAAGCCCAAGATAAAATTAGAGAACTGGAGAAAGATAACGAATCTCTAAGAAAATCATTGGAAGAGCAGGAAGAAAAGCATAAATCCATGTACTTGAAGATGTACACCAAAGGACAAGAGGCTGCTAGATTTGAACATGCTGATCAGGTAAGTGCAGAATTTCGTTTAATTTCTAGCCATTAGAAAGCACCTAATCACTTAGTTTGTGTGTAAAACTGTAGCTTGCCATACATTCGAACAGTAATTACTCTTTCATTAAGCATGTGTAAGGTAGCATAATTTGAAAGTTGAATCATTTTTGAAAAGAATTGGATCTAAATATCATCAGGAATGACACAAAAATAAAATTTGGAATTTACAGGAAACCAACACATTCAGAAAATTACATAAAAAATAATAGCCACAACCCAATTACACATAAACATGCAATAATAAACAGTCTTACACACAGACTAGTCAACATACCCATGGAAAAAGAAGAATATTTCAAAGAACAAAAAACATTATTACACATAGCAGAAGAAAATGGATACAACAAAAGTTTGGTGTTGAAGAAAATTAGAAAAGCTAAACTAAAGAAAACCATTAAGGAAGCAACCACATTTACAAAAGAAAAAGAAAGCAACAGCATATTCAGTTCATTCACATATCACCCAAAAACATTTAATAAATTTAAAAACATCTTCAAGGAACAAAATATCACCTTGGCACCTACTAATAGACACTCAATTTTAAAATTGCTAAATTCAAAAACAAAAGATGAAATCCCATCAGTTAACAGATCCGGAATATACCAGATATGTTGTAAGAATTGTGAAAAATGCTACATAGGTCAAACTAAAAGAAGTCTAAAAACAAGAGTCAAAGAGCACTTTAGAAACATCAGATTGAAACAAGAAGATAAGTCAGCAGTAGCATTTCACTTTTGGAATGAAAACCATGACATTGATCCAAATCCAAAATTATTAAAAGGAGTGATAAACCAAAATAAACAACATGGTAGAATTCCTTTCTTGGAAGTGTTGAAAACAGTGTTGTTATGATAAATTAACTTTAAAGAGAGTCGATTAAAGACACTAGACAACACTTAGTAAGTGTTGTCTAGTGTCTTTAATCGACTCTCTTTAAAGTTAATTTAACATGGGAGAACATATTCATATGGAAAAATAAGGATCGTGTAATGAACTTTGAAATCCCACCAGTAGATAATTTGACAAAGAAGTTCATAGTTCCACCACCAGAGAGAGAGCAGACAACAGATGCCAGTTGGAAAGAGATTGAAAATGGAGGCGAATGCCTTTGAAACTAGTCTCTCATAAATATAAACAAGTAAGTGACGAGTATTAATAAACCAACTACAAATAGTTTCTGAGACTCATCACTAGTGCTCATACGTCCCATTTTAAACTTTATAACCCACCTTTTGATCATTGTATATGAAGGGGTAGATTCTTTCAATGTACTGTCCATTTTCTCCTTGATTCCTTTAGGCGTTAAGCCTTTCAAATGGAAGTATTTAATCACTGGTCATTTTTCCAAATTCTTCATTTTCGTGAACCCTCTACAAATGCTGTCATGGGATGGAGAGCTTTTCTTGGGATGTTGTTGGAAGCTAGAAACTTCTGAATAGATGGCACAAACTGTGTAAAGAACCAGTCTTTAAAGATGGTAGCAGACATCCATACAGAATTCTGGTTAGTGTAATGCACTGGTAGAGCATTAACAGAAATGCTTTTAAATGCTCTAGGCATTTTAGATTTACAATTCATCTGCAATTTAGCTTTGAGGTTCCCCATAACATTACTGCAGGCAAGAACAGTAACCCTTTTCTTACTACACTTGTAGCCAGGGGCAGATGCCTTTGCTCGGGCTGCAAGATTTTTAAATGGCAGCATCTTGAAAGTTAGTCCAGTTTCGTTGCAATTAAAAATCTGATCACCAGTTAATCCTTCAGCAAGAATTAATTCCTGGAATTCGTTTTTAAATTTCAAAACTCACCAGGTTTTTCACCACAGATATTAAACTGCCTAATATTGTACTATTTCTTCCAATGATCAAACCACCCAATGCTGGCAGTAACATTAAGATCCCTTTCATTGAATGCTTTCCAGGAATATAGTGTCTTCTCTTGCATGTTGGGGCCTGATATTGGTAGACGTTTTCACGTTTTTGAGTGAACCAATAAAACAGTGGTTCGCTAACTTTTTCATATTCATACTGTTTCATTGTTTTCCTGTGTTTTAGTGCTTTACTTGTTGCTCTGGTAGCACAACACTTTTCAATTTCTTCTCTCTTTCTTTGCAGTCCCCAACTGTAACACATCCAACACCATAATCTGAAGCCACTTTTATAAGTGTTTCCCCCTTTTCCAGTCTCTTTAATGCCGTCAATTTGTCTTACATGGAAACAACCTTTTACTTGCCATATTGTATTCACAAGAAATGAAATGAATATTGTCTGCACCCAAACTATACCTGCACACTCACTGAAGGTTTGGCAATGCACATCCTGCTGACCAAGCATTGGTGAGAGTACTGGAACCACTCTTTGCATAGGCTGTCACAGAATTTTGTCACCCACAAAATAAAAATTTTAGTAAGTGACTTATTTGAGAAAGATGCTTTTTATTAATAATATTAATAATAATACCGAATGTCGGATTACTGAAGGTCAGATAACTGAGACTCTACTGTACATTATTTAGAATGGAGATTAAGTGCAGTGTAATCACAGAATTTCATGTGTCAGTATACACTTTCAACTTATGCACTTACGTATTGCTAGACAACTTGAAGATGGAAGCTCACAAAACCTAGCAATTAATAAATGAAGTTGAAAGTGTACACAGACTCGTACACAGACTTGTAAAGTATTGTATTATTGTGAAATTCTGTTAGTTCTGTTCACCTTAAATATTTCATAAAGCTTTGTAGCATTTTAAAATTAAAGTGTATGTATCAGATTTGGTAGCATAGGAAGTATTCCAGGCCTAAAGGTTCTGTATCACAGTGAAATTGTTTACATGTTGTGTACTTACCCAGAAGTTGAGTCTCACCTTACAAAGAAAACCAGACACTTAAGCTTATTTTAAATGTTTTTTATCTAGAATTTTCATGAACAGTTGTGGAAATCTTTTACATTTAAAGCAGTACTTTTAATGGTATCTGAAATATTGACAAACATGTGTTACTAACTTCTATTTTGTTTCACCTATGAATTTCAAAGTGTACGCATTTTGTTGCAGGGAGGAAGACTTGCAATACAATATTTAGTTAGATGCATGTATTGAGAGCCATTTTATTTCTGCAGTTTAAGATGCATAATGAATGAACAAATCAATCTGTTTCATTAAATTAATTGGGAGTCGATTAATGACACAAAACAACACTTACTTTTAAATTTTCCCGGAACCAGTTTCTGAGGCCTTCCCTCTATCTTCAGCCGGACATCGACTGAAGATAGAGGGAAGGCCTCAGAAACTGGTTCCGGGAAAATTTAAAAGTGATGTTTTGTGTCATTAATCAACTCCCAATAAATTTAATTTATACAACAACACTGTTTTCAACACTTCCATGAAAGGATTTAATCTGTTTCATGTTGCTGAAATTCAAAATAAGGTGTTCTGCACTGTCTAAAACTCCACAAAACAGTCCAGTAAAAATGACAAATGGTTTTTGATGCCATTTTTGTAATTTCTAAGCAGTTTGATGAAAAAATGTGAGAAGTTCAAAGTTTAATTTTACTTCGGCACTTTTGGCACAAGCTGTAAAATAAGTATATGCTTGGGCTGTACTAAGGTACAACTCTCATTTTTTATAAATTTATACCTGGGTTTAAGTGTATTAATAGTACACACAGTGCAAATAATTGTAATATCCAAGAAATTTTATCCTTCAAAAAATTAAATTATTTTGTTTACCTCTTACAGGTGCTAGAATTTGCACATAGAGCTCCAAGCCGGGTTTCTGTTCCTGAATTGGTGCAAGAACTGCAAAGTACTAAGAATGAATTGGAAAATTTGAAGGTAATGTACTTCTACAGTTTGACTTAAGCCTGCACAGCTTTTGCAAAGTATGCCAAATTGAATGCAGAAATGGCCTGTTGCAGAGTATGTTAAAAAGTATTTGAGAAATTAGGAAATGCGGATTCAAAGCTTTTACTGTAGTATTGTGCGCTTTTAAATTTCAAGCCAATGTCGGCTATACTCTATTTGGCCTTAAGTGTGTACGGATGTCAACATTGTGCCATAGGACAACTTTTAGAGCGAGTGAAACAGTGAAGCACAAATGGAAATAGTTTGTTACTGCATTGCATATGTTATCACTTATTTTGAACATTCAAGTAACATACGGGGTGAATACTTACCGTAATTCAAGTTCTAAAACATTTAAACATAGGCTTAAATATTTTACTTCCATTTGTCACATGGTATTCAGTACTTCCCCTATTGCGTTGTGTATGCTGCGTTGCTTTGCCATTTGTCCTGTTAGTATTGCACACTCGCACATTGAGTGACAATGGTGGAGTGCTCAGTTCTTCAGAGCATTTTAGAGAAGCATAAAAGAGGGCATAGGTTCAAACCTTTGAAGCATAGGTTAAAACTTATGATGAATATATTTTATCATTTACACAATTAATTTTATTTTGATAGATAAAGTAGCGAATAGTGACTCAGATCTTCCAAATTTTAAGAAAATGACATTCCACACTTTGCTGAAACACATCGGGTTTCAGTTTTTAAAAAGAAACATTAAGGTGATAATCGACGTGGAAGACATTGTGATGTGGAGAAGACTTTGCCTGAGATCTGTGAGACATTTTCATGTAGAAGGGTGCACAATTTATTACTTAGACAAAATCTGAGTAAATGAGGGACATATCACTTCAAAGGCTTGGACAGACAATTGCAGAGTCAAAGAAAGATGCATTTTTTGCTGGGCTTTACAAAGGTGCCTCATCATTTTGCATATTGGCAATGATAACTTGTTTTTTGTTGGGGAATGTTAACTCAGATTCACTTACGTTTTTACTGACAAAGTTATATTGCATAACTTTTGTTTAGCAATTTTTTTAATTAGTTGATTTATTTAAATTAAATATGAGTTGAGTGCTTTTCTAGCCCTGCACTACTGCAGAGAAGGATATGTATAACGGTTGCAATAGGAGTCAAATGTAAACAGCTGATAGCAGACAGCTTCTTCAACCATGTTCTCGTTGCCGGAGTGATACAAAGAGCAATTATTAATTTTTAGATGAGTCGTATTTATTACACATCTGCTTCACTTATGAGTCGCATAAGAGCCGTAGATGCAAACGATGATTTGCGAAACATGTCCTCAAAATAGGTACGAAAGTGAAGCAGATGTGTAATAAATACGACTCATCTAAAAATTAATAATTTTTCGCTTCACTGTGGTGTTCCAATACAGTTAAATCTCGATACAAAGAGCAATGTTTATGTGTGTCTGCACTTTAAGCTTAGAGGGACAATAAATTTATAAGTTTTTAATCTGTAAGATTAAAGGTGGAGGCTGTTGACTGTATGTAACACCAAATTAATTTATCGAGATTTAACTGTATTGGAACACCACAGTGAAGCGAAATAATTATTAATTTTTAGATGAGTGGTATTTATTACACATCTGCTTCACTTTCGTACCTATTTTGAGGACATGTTTCGCAAATCATCGTTTGCATCTTCGGCTCTTATGCGACTCCAGAATTACCCACACCACTATCAAGCTTTAGTCGCATAACAGCCGAAGATGCAAACGATGATTTGCGAAACATGTCTTCAAAATAGGTACGAAAGTGAAGCAGATGTGTAATAAATACGACTCATCTAAAAATTAATAACCAAATTAATTGTTGATTACAATTTGAGTACTCCACAGAGGAAGTAGAGGGAAACATTCTAGTCTGCTTATTACTGGTGTATCTTCATTGCTTTCCATTACTCTAAATGATGTGGTGATTTTGGAAAGTAAGGGGAAAGTGGTGTTGGAGCTAAATTTTCTCACTTCAGTTTCCCAAAGGGTGAGCTGGTTACTTGTGATATGAACTGGTTCCTCACCCATGCTTGTAAAATTGTTTAAACACTTACGGATCCAAGCCATCTCTTAGTAACACCAAACATCGTTGAAGGGTTTGTCTTATCTAGCTTCAACTTTGTAGCTGTCACATCAGGATTCAGAAAGTCTTGAAGCAGTTAACGTCATCTCTAAGGACATCAATAAGAAGGAGCACAGAAGGTCAATTTCTGCTTTTCCAACTGAAGAGGTTTTAAAATTAATAATTCTAGTAGAGAAGAAGTTTCACATGTGTCTGCTGTTTTACCTTTGGCAATTACCAGATGTAATTAGCTGTACTAAGGGATTATCCCTGAATCTTCAGTGGCTGCTGGTTAACTGAGGTTTTAGTTTCATTTTGGCAGGGTGAGGTTGCAGTGGGAAATTGGAGGAAGGTGTTTTACTCTCATTGTATGCCTGCAATTTTCAACATGAAATGGGGGACCTATGAAATTGGGTTGCTTGTTAGCTTTGCGTAAGGTAGGAAAGTCAAGTGAAAGTTTCCTAATGTTAAAAAAATATCAGTAAAATATTTGTGTACTTTTTGTGTACTTGTGGACCATTCACTGAAACTGGTTTCACGAACCATTCACTGAAACTGATTCCGTTAAGGATTGCTAGAGGGGTTGTCCCCAAACTATTTGGACTCTGACAGTGTATATTCATCAAAATCCATTCGAGAAGCAAACAGTGATGGTTTATGAGCTTCACATATCGGAAAGGTTGATTTCTAGGCTACGTATTGAAGACTTTGGGTTTAGAGCTTATCAAAGGATATAGGGCTCAGTTGAAAGCTCAGATGTCTGTTAGAATGTGAGGCCATATTGATCATTAAAAAATTATCTTGACTAACAAGAAAATCTTCAATATTGAAGAGAGTTTCACTGGATGAATGCATATAGTTTGGAGAAAGCCAGGAAAAAATCTCTGAAACTTCAGAATGCCAATCATCCCTTCTCAGTAATGGTTTGTTGGGATTGGTGTAACCAGCTTCATTTTATGAAAAGAGGGCTAAAATCAGTTTCAAAATATGTGAAACCACAGTAATAGATCCGTTAAGAATTAAAGTGAAGAATTGTTTCAAAACCAATAGTGGACTATCTAATATGAGGAGCGTTGTTTCAAAACGTATTAAGTGCACTCTTTTTCAAAATACAGTTTGACACGATTTCTCCCTATATTTAATGTGCTCTTTAATGCTATGAACTCAGATTGGTACATTTCGTATTATATCCCTTATTATTTCAATGTTAAAACAGAGGCATCGGATCAAATCATAGTAGGTGCACGGGAATGATCGGTTCAGAACGTATTATGTGCAACTTCCATCTAGTTACGTTGTACAACCTGCATTCAAGTCGTGCCTCTCTGCTGATATTTCCCACTAATTGTTGTGCTGACATATCCGTAAGCCTAGAAGTGGCATTTCAATTCATTGTGATCATCATGGAGGTGAATCTATTGGAGAACAATCAAAAGGAAGCAGAAAGCGAATCTAGAATGTAAAAACCAATTGTCAGGATAAAGTGGAGGCTAGGTGAGTTTCGTTTCTATTATTTTATGACTTACAGTCAACATTATAGCATTATTGTTTCTATTATAACCTTAGCTTGCTTGCTTTAGTGGGGAACTAAAGAGAAATATTGTTCTAATTATCAAGAAATTGCATAGTAAAATGCATAATATGCTTATTGCGTAAATTTGATAAGCATAATATGCTGTATTTTATAGGTTCACAAACCGTGATCCCTATCTGCAACAGTTTGAACCTCCATGTTCTCACAAGGAATGCCAAAGCATTCCTATGTACTTTCTCTTGAAAGCAAAGTATCTGGTATACACAGTACCTAATAAGCTAGAGCAAGATCGCTGATTAACCTACCTACTAAAAGTCAAATCTTCTAAGGCATGGAGAACGTCAAAGCATTATGAAGGCAATCGTAGTCATACTTCCATTGTATCTTACGAGGTAAGTTCTAGAATTAATGCACTCTATGGTTTCTGTGGTACTTGAGTATCAAGTTGATTGGTGTGAAGGCATGCTCACTGTTACTTGATACTTCCTCAAACGATTAAGCAACAAACAATACAGCACTTTGCACTCGTCATAGTAGTCTACCTACAATATACTTAATGTATTCCTTGCACTGTTCGGCTTGAAATGTGTATGATGTTGCTTATTTAACATGTTATAACAACTGGAGAAGTTTTCCTTACTTTGGTTATATCCTTTCAGGTGGAAACAGGTGACAAAAAAACAACCAGTATGCCCAAAGTTTTTTTGGCATTTATTTGGGATAAGTCAAACCAAACTTAATAGCATAGCCAAGGCTGTAAAGGATGGCTGGGGCATTAAGGAGAGGAGAGGAGGGTATAGAAAAAGGGCTCTGTGTACTGCAAAAAAGAGAAGTGTATGTGAGTTTATAGCAAAATTAAAGGCAAGAGAGTCCTATTACAACAGAAGCACAAGTCAAAGGTTATATCTATCTGCAGATTTAAGCATAAATAAATTATTCAAAATGTGCAACGCAAGTGCTCCTACCCAACTTAAGGTAAAAAGGTGGTTTTTCCAGAATATTTTACGCACAAAATTTAACATCAGCTTTGCGTCACCTGCCACTGATGCATGTAGTTACTGTGCTCGCATGGCATTTCAAATTAAAAATGTGACAGTTATTCAAAGAAAATCACTTACTGGCTGATGGTACCACACAAACTTCGTCCCAGAATGTTCCACAAATAAATGAGGGAATGTTCTGCTGATACAAGAAGTTTCTGCTTCGATTTGCAACAGGTACAGCCCCTTCCAAAGTTATCAGTGGGCGAAGCATACTATTCCTGCCAAATATCGTTTTATGTGTGTGTCGCTGACATGAGCAATAAGAATGCTACATTCTTTACATGGAATGGGACTAAAGGTGGCAGAGGAGCAAACGAGGTGGCATCGGGTGTACTTTCTTATCTGTAGGAAGCTCATTTTGAGGACTCAATCACCACTATTGGACTTTTTGCTGATGGCTGCGTAAGCCAAAATAAAAACATGCACGTAATTCATGCTCTGGTTTATTGGCTACAAAAGAAAACTCCTGCACATCTCAGAAACATTACAGCAATATTTCCTGTTAGAGGGCATTCTTATTTACCCGCAGATCACTTCTTTGGAGTTGTAGAGAAGGCCCTCAGAAAGTGCTCCGATATTCTCACTGCTGAAGAATATAGAGAAGTTTATAAATCAACAGAAAAAGTAAGATCACTAGGATAAGATTGGGCTGTCAGAGATTACAAAATGCTTGCAAAACAATTCAGAAAATTGGATGGAATAAAGGATATGAAGAGGATAATTTTGAGGAAATGTCTGGTAAACGGGAAGCCCCTCGTAAGAATATAGATGGAGCCAATGTATAGGTGTGATGATCCATCAAAAAATTTCCCAACAATACTGAAACGAGGAACAAACATGGAACAATTGTTTGAACCTCCTATAGTTGATAAATTGAGAGCTTTAATGGACGCAAAGAAAACAGATGTGGAAAATCTTCTGAAAGCAAAATTTGTTGATAACTGGAGAGAAATATCAAGTTTGCAGATGCATAAGTTAGCTCTGAATTTCAATGCACTACCTGAAAGTTGTGATCCAGAAGACTGTGACTGCATAAAGAGACAGAACTTGCAAGATTGTGATATATTGAGGTAATTATAGTGTAAAATTCAAATGTTTTATTCTTAATGCCTTTAAACAGCATAATTGTAATCTGAAAATGTAATTTCCCACTATGACATAATATGTTTACCTGTGATAAATGTCATCAGTGTCATTGACACTAATTTTGTTCTACTTACTCAAAAGTCTATGTATGATGCTGACAATTATTTAAAAATATTAATTAAATGTAAGCTATATGGCAAAAATAAAATGAAAAGCCCTGTTTGATTTCCCCTCAATCAGTTTATTGACTAAACGGTTCAAAACGTATTATGTTCAGTAGATCGGTTCAAAATGTATTAGATGACAATTTCAAATTTGCAAATAAGGCTACTTAATGAAAAACCAATTTTGGATTTTGAGGATTCTTAAATATTGCTCCAGTATCTAAACCTTGACATCTGAATTGTGCAGATAGCTTTTCTTGTTCCGAAGTAAAAAGTTTTTCTTCATATCTGAAAAATTTACCTTCGTGCACTTAATACGTTTCGAAACAATGCTCCTCATATGATTTTGCTTCAGCTGACAAGGCAGTCAGCTTTGGGATGGCTTGAGCGCATTAGTCTCGATTTCATTTAGCCTGCAAACTGGTCATCAAGTAGTCAGGAACCCATTGGACTATCAATTGTGGCCACTGTTTGAAGAAAATATCAGCAAGAGGTGACAACCCCCCCCCCCCAGTTAAGTCTTAAAAGCTCTTTGTCAGCATAATGGCATATTTTCTTCTAAATTAAATCATTTGATTTAATGATGTCAATAGCCATGGTACAGGGGTAATATGCTAGCCTCTGGTTCCCTAGGTCGTGCACTCAAACCTAGTGGAGGGTGATGGATTTTTTTTAGGCATAAAAATCCTTAGCATGGCTTCCTTTGAAAGGGAAGTAAAGAGTGGTCCCATGTCAATTTAAGGCACATAAAAGATCCTTAAACCTGATAAAGAGGCTTCTTGAGAAAAATTTAGCCATTTTTCACACCCAGAGTAGCTACAATATAAGAATGAACATGGGTTGAGCCAATAGGCTTATCATACTGTGTTGGTTTTGCCAGTTCCACAGCTAGCCGGCGACAGAGATGGAATATATATCTGTCTTTGTCTCACCGAATTCACCTAGCGAATATCATACAGATGCTGAGATGTACAGTGACATAGATGCTGACAGAGAAGTTCACTTAATATTTCGGCATGTGTGTGAGAACATATACAATGATTATCGCATAATCTGAACCTTAAAACCTTGAACTGGAGAACAGTTCGCTTACATAGTTATCGTTCATATGCATACAAAACAAAATTACTCAAATTAGATGTGTTCCACGAAAGAAGGTATTTGCTACAGTGAAACAAAACAATGACATTTCAATGATTTGTGAATATAGTTTCTATTTTAATGATGCCATATTTGTATACAGCCTGTAATTGACTTTAAACCAATTTTTGTTTCATTAAAATACTTAATAAATACGGAAAATATGAATGTGTATTTATGAAGTATTTTTGCGCCATTAATCACCGGTACTAATGTTGTGCATTGTGCACAGAAATTTTAGTCTTGCAGCAACAATATCGCTTCTTTCAAGTAGAAATTTGCGACCATCATTGGTTCTCCTATATTTGAAACCAAAAGATTTCAGAATATTATGCATAGAAAATACACTTTCTGTATATTCTATTTTTCCACTCATTAAATTGGTCAGCCTTTTGGCAGTTGGATATTCACCCTTGTCATATAAATCATAAATTGTTCTACGTAAAACACACTTTTGAAAATTGTCTAAGTTGGTAGCACGTTTTTTACATGCTCAATGTTTCCCTGGAGATCTAAATATGGAAACCTCCTAATTTGGTGAACTGTTTGCCTTCTTTAACAAGGTTTGTCACAGAATGAGCACTCGTGTGACAAGCTTATAACATTAATTCTCGACTCCGAGCGAAATTTGTACTTTCAAAAATGTCTTTAATTCACAACTGTTTGATAAAAGGAATACACATTAACAAGAATATTTTAAGCCTGCTTATGTAAACTCTTACGGGTTGTTTTGCAGTTACTACTAGGCGCACCAGCACTAGGCTTGCTAAGCAGTATATTTACTAACTTTGAAAAGCATGTGTGCACTCTTAAAAGTTCACCACTTTACTGAATGCAGGGTACAAAATGCAACTGCAGCATAGCACGTGTGTGCTTTTCTTCACTGACAGTTAATGATTCTTTGCTTTCTAGTCAGGCGCCTTATCTTTCCATATCTCCGAAACCAGATGTGCTATAAACATGGGGTTTGGACAGTAATATTCAAAAAAATAGCTCTGTAACATGGGAAAAACAGAATAATTCTGTAATTAGTTTCTTTAGAGCGCGCAAAGAAATTAGCCATATGGTTCGGCGAAGTGAGCCAGTATGCATGCTTAACTGTTCAATGTTGCATGCACCACACTGGCTACTAGCGATAGCCACGCCTAGCCTTGCCTTATGTTCATTCCTATTTTGTAGCTACCTTAATACCTATAGAATGGGATACTGAGAGCCCTAGCAATTAAAGAGCACTTATAAATAAAAGTTCATTTCTGATCAACTGAGCCAGCCAGACCTGTAGATTTTCCTCTGGATATCATATGGGCTGCAAAGGATGAGCAGCCTAAAAACTTGGAGCCTGCGTGAGTGCAAGAGGAAGCCATTTTGAATAGGGATTGATGCTTGTGCTAGTGAATACATGTAAGAATAATAGACTAAGTGGAAAATAAAGTATCTCTAATTATACTTCAGCTTTTTATTTTCTAAGTTTTAACAGTATTTATGGCTAAACAAGGTATACGCTTATGTAAGCCCTCTTACATTATCCCAAACCAAGCATATTAGTAGAAGTATTTATAAACAGTATTGAATACACGTGTCATACATAACAGCAACAGTAAAGACAAGCACATAAATCATGTGAATCTGTGTATGTATGTGATTGTGTATCTTATATGAATGTGAATCCCTTACAGATGAAATATTATTCCTAATAACAACAAACAAATGGAACAACTACAGTTCAAGAATCTTCACCCAAAATAAAATTTATGCTTGAAACCAAACAAAACAAATTGCTGAATTTGCTGGGTCTAACCATAACCAAACAGGAAAATACCTATAAATTCAAAGTGTATCAGTGGCCCTAACTTCAGAAATACCTCATATAAAGACCTGCCCAGAAAAAACTGATTAACCCACATGTTTTAAAAATGGAGAAAACAGTGTTTTGTGAATGAGGCAGAAAGAAATTAACATAATTTTATTTCATTTCTGAGAAAATTAGTCTCAAGAACACAGTTTATTTTATCAGGTTATCCTTAATAGACCCCAAAACATGACTGATGTAATAACATTAATAAAAATAAAATAAGAAAAGTGAAAATCTTTGTCAGCATTTACTCACGTTTTATTCTAAATACATTTTACATACATTTTAGATAAAATTAATTATTAAATATTTCTTTTGGCATTTTTCAACATGGTACACTTTGGATTATTCCACATTTCAATAAGTATATCATTTTGGAAAGTAGGTACAGGCTTTTTAGCTGTAGTCCGGCTGATCAAACAATGGTTCATCAGTAATACTCTGAGAAGCTGTGGTCTCAGATTTAAAAGTTTTATAGTACTTATGATAAATTTGTGGGGTATAATTCATCAGATCCTTTAAGTCCTTCAATTTTGCAGGATTTATAGGTCTTGGACCATTGTATTTTGGGGGAAATGTCACATAAATAATCAATGGTTTGCCTGATAATTTCCTTCTAATGTCCAAAGTGTCATAATCCTCAATACCACCATAAGTATATTTAAAATATAGCTTAAAGGGATGGTCTTTAAATACTTTCATGCCTGTCACCTTGTTCAAGAGTACCTTTTGCCCAGGTCCTGAAACTGTTCTTTTCTGTACTATCGAGAACAGACTTTGCAGAGATGAACATGTTAGTTGTCATTTTGACAACATGAAAAGAATTCTTTACCCTGGTGTAAGCTGCTTGTCTTGTTCCCAATTTCAATTAAATTTTTCTTAGTTTTTACACATTAACTTCATTACTTGAATTTCTTTTGGTAACCTTGCCCATTCTTTTTTACCTGTCTTCTCCCTAAGCAACCTAGTTTCTTCACATTCTAAAATAGAATGCCATTCTTTATCCCTTTGGTGACACAATGGGCATTTCTCAAGATCGCTCCCTCTTCCCAAACCCTTCAGTTTCACCACCCCTGTTCTGGCCCGTGCAAAGCCTTCTCTTGTTGCTTTATCACAAATATCAATGTATATTTCCCTGTTCCACATTACTTTCATCTCTATAAATTTCCAGTGAGCTTTTCAAGTTGAAGCTTCCTAACATTTCTTGCCTTTCAATATCTTCCGTTCTTAACCTAAGTTCTTTCCAAAATCCACTTAGCAATAATTCCCTGTTTTCCAAACCCTATTTTTAACATCATTTTCTTTATCTCATTTAGCCATGAATCTTTCTGATTTAGTCTTTCCTATACTATCAAGCATTGATGCAGAATATTCTGCTAATCTGAACTCCTAATTCTCGCCCAATATTTTAACACCCTTTCCACCACTATTCCTCTAGTTCCCAGTCTTCTCAATTCTGCTTGCGCCACTCCATTTGGTGAAGCTCGTGGTAAGCCCAAAACTTGTTTGTAAAAGTTTCTATGTATCACATTCATATTTGCACCCCCCTCCTCCAAACCTCATATCTCTACACCATACAGCATTTTTGCTTCTACTATGGCTGTGTAAATTCTCTCCAGCTGTTTTATTTGCATTCCTGGTAATTTATATAGGCATACTTTAATAGCTTTTAATGCAATTTTACCTTTTGCCATTGCCATTCTCTACTGCTCTTTCCAACCCCCCTTACTGCTTAATCGTACTCCTAGATAATTAAATGTATTGACCACCTCAATTTCTCTTCCTTGCCAGTACCATTTCTCCTCTTTTCTTAACTTGTTGCCTTTCTTAAATACTATAAGTTTGGTTTTGTTTACATTAATTCTAAGGCTCCATTCCTTACAAAAGTTATCCATTGCTCCAATTGCTCTATTCCCACTTTGGAAATAGCTCCTTCTACTAAATCATCTGCAAATAACAAACCAGGTATTTCCCTGTTATTAATTATTTGCACATGCCTATTTTCCATCGTAATTGCTCCCAAAATATCATATATAAACATATTAAACATATGGAGCTCAACTTGCAGCCTTACCTCAATCCTATATTATTCTGAATGAATCTTGTTACTTTATTATTTGCCATCTTTATACAAAACTCATAGTCTGAATGAAATATTCATGTTCTGCAATATCAAACTTGCAATACTGTGTCAAATACATCCAGAAACTAACTAAAGCAAAGTTCTTATTTTGCCCAAAACAAGAGTCAGAATAAATAATCAGGTGACATACTTCATCTGGGATTGATTCTACATAATGCTTAACGCTTGAAATAATGTCATCTGCTCCCCTCCCAGCAATTTCATCCGACTACATAAACATTGTAGCATCATCATTACAAACATAATGTACACAGAAATTATGGGTCCAAAGTTGATGTTAATAAAATGCCACTCTTACAGATAAATGAGAAGTTGGCAAACATTGTTGCATATCAACAGCAATAACCATTATACTACCACAACTCCTTGCAGATTCAAAATCATTTTTTAGATTTTCATAGGCAGTATTGGCCTGTTTAGTATGAACATTCAACTTAGATTCTAGTTCTGTGTTCTTTTTAATGTCTTTTTCTGCTGCAATTGCCACTTTAAGATGATCACTACGTGTATCACTGCGTGGTGCCACCAAACTGATACTGAAAAACTTATAGAATATTTTTCTATACATGCCAAAGCTAAGAGGTTGCTTATTAGATTAGATTGATTTGCATTCAGTGGGCTCACTTGTAGCCACAAAGGACTGAACATGTCCAGAGGTATACCGTTTATTGGCATATATACTTGAAAATTTTACATAAGAGACACGTTATATACAGGCAATATGAAATGCAATATAGAAAACAAGACAGGGATAATTATATATGATATAAAATTACTTTTTTAATCCACCTTCACTTGGCTTTGCCAATACATCTCAACATTTTTGCAGTGGATACCATTTATTGCCATTTCTTAAATACATGTACATTAAAATAGCTTTTGAACGGACATCAAAGATTTATTGGCAATGATTTTCATTGGAACAGTTAGATTCTACTTACAAAGCTACATAAGCATTATCACGATAATTCATCATTGAGATACTCTGGTACAGAATAAAATGATTTTGATCATAGGTACTCTCTAGCAGCATTTTAAAAGGACTGAAAGTATCAATTTTCCCCTTAATTTTTTCATTAGAAAGAGTGTCAAATACTTTGATGTTTTACTTAGACAAAGCAATTATAAACTAAACTGAACTCCAACTCTGGCTTAAATAAATGGATACAATTATTAATTTTTAGATGAGTCGTATTTATTACACATCTGCTTCACTTTCGTACCTATTTTGAGGACATGTTTCGCAAATCATCGTTTGCATCTACGGCTCTTATGCGACTAAAGCTTGATCCAGCGGTGTGGGTAATTCTGGGGTTGCTGATGCAAACGATGATTTGCGAAACATGTCCTCAAAATAGGTACGAAAGTGAAGCAGATGTGTAATAAATACGACTCATCTAAAAATTAATAATTTTTCGCTTCACTGTGGTGTTCCAATACAGTTAAATCTCGAAATGGATACAACCTTGAGTAATAAATGTAATACTGAATAAAGCCATAAAGAAATTAAAGAGAAAAGCAATCAACTCAAAGCACACTCAAGTAGGCTGCTCCAGCTTAAACATTGGTCAGGAATGATAGGACACGCTGTGGCTCAGTGGTTAGACCGCTTGGCTCTCACCAAGGCAGCCCGGGTTCGATCCCAGGCAACTGCAAAGTGAGATTTGTGGTGGACAACATGGCGCTGGGGCAGGTTTTCTCCGGGACCTCCAGTTTCCCCCACCATCTCATTCCACCAGTGCTCCATCTTCATCTCATGTATCATCAGTGTCACCGCCTGCGGTGTCGTATGTAGTAAAAGCAGGCGTTAAACACTACACACACTTAAACATTGGTCAGACAGGAAGATAGCTCACTATCAGTTAAATGATACAATGAAAATCATCTGTCAGATAAACAGATACAATTTTTCTTAGTATGTTAGGTATTTCCAGATCAAATTAAAAGAAAAACTTCATGAAAATACATCCAGAAAAATCATTTGATTAAGCACTCTAATAATTTAAAATACAAACACAAAACCAATTTCTGATTCCATAAGGAAAAGCCATTCATCTTCGAATCCCACACCCTATTTAGTACCACAGTGCACACCATCTTCATTCACTTTCTCTCCTCAACCAACCTGTTTCAAAGAGTTCTCTCAACAAGCAGCTGCTGAAGATGCATGGATAGTTCCACAAAGAGTTTGTCTGGTGATTACCAAGAGTAAAACAATGTGCACACATGAAAGTTTATTTTTCTCCAGCGATTTCACTACAGTGGAAAAGTTAAGCATGTATAAATTAATATAATGTATAAAGTAGTTTCTATACTTCAAGTGTCATAAAGAGTGTAAATGATTTAAGGCTCGTTAATAAATCAGCCTTTAAAATTATGTTTGAAGATATGCAAACAGATATCTGCTGTAAAAGAAAAAATTATCTATACATATACAACTTAATTGTCCTTACTCATAGGAATATATAACTTAAATTATTTTCATTCATAGATATGGATACTGAAACATACTAGGTACAATTTGGCCAGCCATTCTCTGGCTCTGACATTTCTCGAGAGGGGGAAGCTGGCTGTTGCCAGTTCTTTAGCAGGAATTTCAAGCAGAGGAACACGTGTATCTTAAATATTTCACGCATTTACCATATTATTATAATAGCGACAATAATACTTACAGACACTAAAAATCGGAATTCACGCACACACAAAATAGAAAAGAAACTTCATTAGGGCAAGCATCAAAAGCAACTGAAGCCATGTGATCCAAACAAAATTAAACTGGCAACACGGTGTTGGATTCGGAAGCTATGCCTAGCAGCAACAATGCTGATTGGCGCTAGCAGATAGGTCTAACTTCCTGACCACGATAGCTGATGTAGACACTCAAAGTGCCACCAACAGAAGCAGTTAGTGCACGTAGAAGGTGTGAAAGAAATATTCAAATAGAGTGGGGTTGTAATGAATATCTTGCATGATAATGAAATTGCAAGTTGGTTTTCAGTGTTTTAAGCCTAATATAGTCTTATATTTTCATTTTAAAGATAATTTTGAGGATATGTTATACAGTTGCTCATTACTGTATGTTGGTATTATTAACCTTCCCCCTCCACCTCCTGCAACCGCAAAATGTCAGGACCAGAGATTCAACGACCATACTGTAACTGACCATTATAATGTTTCTGATGACTACAGTTCTTAAACTCATATGTTTTTATAGGACAGTCGTCTCTCATAGTTGACGCATAGTACACTTGTCAAAAAGGTACTGATGCTCAACAGCACTGGTCAGCTCAGTTGCATAATGAGAGAAGTGGAGGTCAGATTTACACCTTCTGTGAATGTTGTAAGTACAAATTGCTACCTCCAGGTACTGATAACACTTTAGACCCTTGCTCCACCACCATTTTCATCATTTCTCATTTCTCCTGATTTGCACCTTATGGAGTGTCACAATGTTTTGCATAAACACAGTAATTAAGATGACATCCATAAGATAATAGCAGTTAGCGAAAAGTTTCAACAATCATTTTTCAGGTATGAGTGAGGAAGTATGTAAGTGCTTGATTTCGTCTAGTAATTCTGAAGTGGTTGATTTTCAGCTTTTTAATTTTTGGAAAATGCACAGTGAAACAAAACTGTAAACTTTTAAATTACTCAAACAATCACTGTCTTTTTTTCATGAATTTATATTCTGTTAGAACATGTTTTGTAAATCCTCGTTTGTGTCTTCAGTTCCATTGTTAATGATGTCAGATGTCGAAATTTGGTGGTTGGGCTTCTTGCTTTCACCTTCTTTCACCGAGTCTTAGATGAATTTGAAGTTAGGTTCCTTTTCTAGTAGGATATTGAAGTTCATTAATTGTATTTTTTCTTTGATAGTGTAAATGTTTTTCCAAGTATCCAGTTCTCTAGATTTATGTACCGATTTTGGAAGCATTGATTTTTCTTCTACTGCATAACTTTGGGACTAAGAATACGTTCCCACTTCTGATTTATCAATATTTTTGTGACAAGAATGCCCGAGATGTTCGTTTAGTTTGATTCTTATGTTCTTTTTAGCCTTTCCTATATTAACTTTCTCATAATCTTTTAATCTTATATGATATATATCTGACGTGCCCTTTTGAAAGAATGTTTTTGCTTTTTAAGAAATTTTAGAAGGTGCAATTATTAGTTGGCGTGTGTCATGTTTTTAATGTTTAAACATTTTTTTTAAACATATTATTGCTCAAGGTTGGTATGTAAATTTCAGAAACATTTGTTTTCTCTAGTGTATGAAGAAGGCATTGGATTGACTATAACTTTTTTACTTTTTCGTACATCAGATCGTTTTTATGCATCTTTCACTGTGCTATTGGTACCTTTGCTTATATTCTATATATTTCTTCTTGCTAAAGGGTAAGCCAAGAAGGAATATGTGCAGAAATGATCGATGGTAGAAACAGCAGAAGCAATGAACTAAAATTACATATCACTTGTGGCCTATAAAAAAAGTATCAAGGTTTTAAGCATTATAACAACTTAAAACTGGCACCCAAAATAATTATAAATACAGAGACTTTGAAAAATGTTCAATATCACTAAACAAAAATATGCAATTAATGAATTTCAGTATCCTGTCAGAACAGAAACCTTTAATTTATCAAAGGCCTACCAGATGGAATTGAGATCCCAGTCATCAAATTTCTGGATCTGAAGTCAGTTGCAGAAGAACTGAGGATGTGAATCAGGTATCATAAAACATGCCCTAAGAAATAAATTAGTGAAGTAGATTGAATGATAGCTCGAATCATTTTAGAACTTTTGACTTTTGTTTAAGTAAGGGAAAATTGGTGAATATATTGATGCTGACAGAAATGAAAGTTTAACTGCTGTTTCTAGTGCCTGTGAAGTTCATGAAAGAGAAAAGCTACATCTGAGTGTCATAAAATCAACAACATAAATATTGAAAAAGATTCCTATGAGTAAGGACTGTGATATAATGAAGCACAAAGTTAATATAACTTTGAGTCGAACTAGTACTCAATGCTCCATATATTGCTATTGCTTACTTAAAATGCATTTCGTTAGGACCTTCCTAATATCCTCGGCTAATGTCGACATTACTTTCATAAAATTTAGTGTTTCCATTTTTAATGTGTACTGGAAAACAGATATTAGAAAATACATTGATGATATACCGTTGTTATCCAAAACAAAGAATTTATCACTTTCCAAAATATTTTGTTAGTTATTTTAATACATACTGGTTTTAAGTTTATTAGTAAATGTATCAAGGAAGTTGAGAAAAATAATATAGTGGCATCAGCTTTTGTCTGACGTGCTGAGGGGTTACATTGTCATAGCTGTTTGCTGTAGGAGGTACCGATCTGAGTCCTGTAGAGTAGTAGTGAGTTAAGTGCAGAGGTTCTACTCCCATTAGTCCTGGACCAGTAGGACAAAGGACTCGGGCCTCCTTCCCAGGAGCGATGGATACTCTGGGGCTCTTTTGTGAGAGTTTTAGAGTTTGCGTGTGTTGCAAGCTTCAAGTTGAGTTTTGATAAGTGCAGCTTTGTGGGAAAGAGTTGAAGCCATGGAGCATTGCACAAATCAGTTGGTCAGTCAAGTTGTGTGAGACAACTGAGAAGTGCATAGAAGTGTGTTATGTTCCAAGCTCCGCAGTGAGGAGTCAGCAGGCCATGTAACAGTGCAAGAAGCAGTTCACAAGTCAGTAAGTGCAACTGCATGGTGAGGAATCAACAGGCAGTGGAACAGGCCATTTACTTGCAGATATCGGAGTTGTGTTCAGAATCAGTGTGTAGATCCATGCAAGAGGTGTGTGTACAATTGAGAGATTGTTAGTAGCATAAGTTGGTGCAAACTAAAGAGATGTAAAGACATGTTAAAGAAACATGTCAAAAGTTGTGTATTTGTGTAAAGAAGGTGATTGTAAGTCAGCATTGACCTAACAAATCATGGTGACAGTAAAGCAGTTTAAGCTGATCTTTTGTCTTTTGTGGTCTTTGTCACAATATCTAGTGATGTAATCCAAGGCATGTGAACACTTGTCTGAAACATTGGATTTTTCTTGTCAGTTCACAGTATTATGTCCATTTTCTGTACAATAAAATTGGAATTCATGCACAACTTATTAATCACATGAAACAATCTCTGAAATGCTGTTTAGGAACTTTTTCCATTACATAAGAATCCACAAGGAAAGAATTTTTTTTAATAATAATAATAGTAATAATAGTAATATTTATTGAGATACTAAGCTTTTACAATTTTTGGACTGTCCTCTGTTTTGGCCCAGGCCACTGCTACACAGGACAGTCCATTAAGTATATTTACAGACTTATTACAATATGTATTATTACAGAATAGTCCCTATTATTCCTTCTCTCTTTTTACAATCCATATCCACTTGTTTTTTTTACCTTAAAAACTGCCCTATGTTTTTATAATTTTTGTTTAAAACCTTGATTAAGCTGATTCTTCTATTCATCTTTGGTATTTGACATTCTTTCCTCCACATCTCCGTTTCCTTACTATCAAACAGTATATGTTCTATATCCTCTTTGTCCCCACACAATGGGCACTCCTCTTGCAGGTATCCATTTCTTTGACCTCTTAATGTCCATATCCCTGCTCTTAACCACGCTAACCCCTTTCTGCCCGCCTTGGTAGCGTGGTGGTAGCATGTCTGCCTCAAGCTCAAGAGGTCCCGAGTTCGAATCTCGGTCAGGGTTAGTTATCGGAATAAGGTTTTTTCCTGGGTTTTCCCTTATCCTGAAAGACGAATGTTGGGTAACTCTAAGCACTATGGGCCCCGGGCTCATTTGAGTATCATTTCACCCATTCCATTCATCGTCTGATATGACTTAATGTTGGAGGACGTAAATTACAAAACAAAACAAAAAACCTTTCTCTCTTCACTGCTCGGACTATCTATATACCTCTCCCTCCCCAAGCTATATTTCAATGGAATATAGAAAACAAGTGATCTCTTCTCTGCTAATTGACTAAACAGTTTCTGGATTTCCATGTCTTTAAATTTTATTCTAGCTCCTTTCCAAAAACCTTTATAATTAGTTTCTCTCTTTCTCCAAATATCACCCATACCATTATGTTCTAAGTTATTTCGTAAATTACTTACCCATCCTTTATTTGGTAAACTTAGTTCTTGATACTTCAGGCATTGTTTCAATATATTCCCCTCTAAATTCAATACAATACTCCATACCAATATTTTAGTGCCCTTTCTATAAATAACCCTTTTCTTGGAACTCTCCCCATTTCAATTAGAGCTACTTCATTTGCAGTTGATATTGGCAGCCCTAGAACTTCTTTACAAAACCCCCTGTGTACATAATCTAAGACTTCCCATCCCTTTTCCAGCCCCCATATCTCAATACCATATAGCATTCGTCCCTCAACCACTGAATTATATACCCTTTCTAACCATTTCGTTTCCATTTCAGGTGTTTTATACAAACATCCTCTTACAGCTTCCATTGCTGCTTTCCCTTTTGCCAGTGCACATTTCTTTTGCTTCTCCCATTTCCCTCCTGCATCAGTTTTCACTCCTAAGTAATTATATTCAGATACCAATTTATATTCAATTCCCTCTTTCTGCCACTTCTCAAGTTTACTCAGTTTGGTACCTGTTTTAAAAACTACAATTTGGGTTTTACCTTGATACCGAAATTAAGGGGTGCAATGTATAAAGAATCGTAATGGATTTCAAAGGAGTCTTGTATGTTTGTTACGACACGAACAGATGCAGTTGGTTGAGTCGTGTAACAAAAGACACGGGAAAAACAGAATTCTAAGGTATAGCACTTGACTTTGTTGAATAAGGCATTCTTCGGACCCTAATAATGACAATGGACAAGATTGTTACAAAGGGAATCTTTGTGTGTATAAAGGGCTTCGAGAAAGTGAAAGCTATACACTCACGCGCAGCTGTGAGGACAGTCAGTCTTCGGCATCAGGCCGATTAGGGCAGTTTTCTGGTTCTGTCTTGGTCAAGGGCAAACCAGAAGTGATGAGAGAAGATATTTGTCGGTTCATATGTACGTGAAGAACAAATTAAGTTTATCGAGTAATAAGCATTCCACTTTCAGTCTCTCTGAACAGCGATATATTGGGAACCCTTGGTTGGCAACTTCAAGTTCGATGTTCTGATAAAAAGAAGCAGTCATTAAACCAGTTTGAAACGGGCATTCCAGTGTCATTAAAACTATCCTCATACATATTCACGCATACCCGGAGATAAACCTCATTGCTTTACCCTGAGCTAAACATTATTGTATCAAACAGTAGCGGAAAGTGGAACTGTGCGACATCCATTATTTACATTTGCTTCAAACTGTCGCCCCAACGGTAATCTTTGCTCAACCATTTTAAATTGCTTCAACCTCTATTCACATTTAGGCCCCAATCTTCACAATATTTATCTATTTCTTGTAAAGATATTTTTAACCCATTTATAGTAATAGCACCAATCACCAAGTCATCTGCAAACAGTAATCCAGGGTTTTGTATATTATTAATTACAGGCAAAAAATTGTTATTGCTTATATTTTTCAATATATCATCTATGAACAAATTAAACAAAACTGGTGGATAGAGTCAACATGAAAAATTCAATGCCATGGCCGGGATTTGAACCACGGATCTCCTGGTTTCCGTCCAGTCGCTCTTAACCTTTGAGCTACCATGGCCAACGTGCCTTCCTGACATTAAATTCTCCAGTTGACTCGTATATTTCCCCGGTAGACCACTAGGGGTTCTCGCATCCGAGATACACCGTTTGTGGCGACTTACTATTGTAAGTACTTAAGTCCCAGGCTTCATCATTTAACTCATATTAGTTTAGTTAATTGATGGAAATTAATTATTTCTCCACACTAAACTAATATGAGTTAAATGATGAAGCCTGGGACTTAAGTACTTACAATAGTAAGTCGCCACAAACGGTGTATCTCGGATGCGAGAACCCCTAGTGGTCTACCGGGGAAATATACGAGTCAACTGGAGAATTTAATGTCAGGAAGGCACGTTGGCCATGGTAGCTCAAAGGTTAAGAGCGACTGGACGGAAACCAGGAGATCCGTGGTTCAAATCCTGGCCATGGCATTGAATTTTTCATGTTGACTCTATTCATCAAATATCTTAGCCTATAGACGGCTAGTGTGGAGAAATAATTAATTTCCATCAATTAACTAAACTAAACAAAACTGGGCTTAACTTGCAGCCTAGCCTTAGCCCTTTTTCCTGGGGTATGTCCCTAGTTATTGCTCCTTCATATTTTATACAAAATGTGTTCTCTTTGTATAACCCTTTTAGAATGGTTAACATTTTGCTACTAACCCCCTTCATTAATAATTTATACCACAGTAAATTCATCTCTATTCGATCGAGTGCTTTCTCAAGATCAATAAAGGCCATATATATTTTACCTTTTTTATATCTTAAATACTTGTCCACTAGTGTTTTTATAATAAAGACATTGTCCACTGTTCTCCTACCTTTCCTAAAGCCCATTTGATATTTTGAAAGAATATTGAATTCTTCAATCCATAGGAAAGAATTTAATGAAATTACAAGGAATTAACAAAGTAAAATTGGGGGGGGGGGAGGTGAAGAATGCTGCTTAACCAATGTTTTCATAATGGGTAATACAAGACTTCCTTGCACGCAGGTTGTGGAATCAACAGTTGAATATTCATAGTACAGAGTGATTCTAGATAATTGACATAATGAGATCTAGCAGAATTAATGTCTTAAATTTAAAGGAAATTCAATCTTTTAAGATTACATAACAGAGAATATTAAGAAGTGGATGGTGTTACAAAATAGTTTATTGTAGTAGGTTATGTCTTATGCAATTTTTTCAACACTATATTTCTCCTCTCTGGATTTATATTTCTTTCCTCCAGAATCCTTATGAAGTGTTATGGTAACCGTTAAGTAATGGGCACCATGTATTTGGCGATTAGGTCACCCAGATATGAGAAAATATTTATAGAAAAGAAATTGAAATGATCCCCTAGTCTGAGAATTCTCTTAATACTGCCGGGGTTGAAGAAAGAGTTCAGTAAGAGATACTTCAGCTTTTAAAGAAGATTCCAACCTCCCAGCTAAATATTGGAGTGCATGAGGATGAATGATTTCATTAGATACCAACCAACCAACCAACCAAATTTCTCATCTCTTGAGGCTTTCCAGTTGTGAAATTAAAAATGACTAATGGCTGTTTATGTAACAAAGTATATATAATGTTACACAGGCTTGAGGTTTTATTGTAATTTTGTTGTCTGGCTCTTCTGTTTCTCTTTCACTTCTGTGCTTCTCTAACAACCCCACTTGCTCACTCACTCACTCACTCACTCACTCACTCACTCACTATGTGGCATGTATCATTTTCATTTACCAAAATTTGTCTTCCCATACTGTGCCAAAGTTATTTCCTTACTTTTGAATATACACACAATCCATAATATACACATAATCCATCTACATATAAAACATGTACATTTGTTTTAGTTAATTGATGGAAATTAATCATTTCTTCACACTAGCCATATATAGGCTAAAGTTTTTGATAGATTTTTTATAGATAAATATGCCATTGAATTTTTCATGTTGACTATGTACATTTGTGTTTCTCAAGGGCTTTCAACACCATCTCACTATAGGTTTTATTGAATGCCCCTCTGTGTTCCCTCACACTCACAGTGTGGCATGTGTCAGCATAAAAATAAAAATCCATTGACAGATATAATATGGTAGGGGAGAGAGGGGTAATGGTACGCACTATGAAAACTCTGGTGCTACCGCTGCAGAGACGTAAGCGAGTGCAGAGATATCTAGTGTCGGCTTCCCCAAGCTAGCAGCAGTCAGTTGGGAGTTGCTTGAGTGAGAGACGGTTGAGCTGTGGTTGAATTTTTGTTTTGCTGCTAATTCTTCTAAGCGTGTTTCTATATTCTTTACAAGGTAAGTAGAAAACTGTTCTTTTATTGTGCAACCAAAGGGTCTAGTCGTATTTTATGAACTGTAGGCTACAATATGCTTGCTTTGCTTCATTGTTATACATTCCGTTTTAGTGAAAAAGAATACAAAATGGTGCAACCTGGGGTAATGGCACGCAAGCTGAGTCATGGTTCTTCGTGCTGCGTACCATTACACCTCGTGTAATTTTCATCAAAATTTACGATGATCTTATTAAGAGAGACATTTTATTTCCAGATGGTGTGGAATTATGTCCGAAAAACGTCTAAAGCTGCATGGACAGAAGAATCTTTAGCTGCAGCCGTGACTGCAGTTAGAAATGGAAAGAAAGTTAGAGAAGCTGGACGACAGTTTGGTATTCATGAGGCTACACTTCGCAAACGATTAAAGATGGGAGTTACAGGTGGTCCAAAAATGGGCACAAAAACAGTTTTTAGTGAACAACAAGAGAAAGAAATTGCTGACCATGTGCTGAATTTGGCAAAACTGTTTTACGGTGTGAGTTTAACTGAACTAAGACGAATAGCTTACGAATTTGCTGAAAGAAATAAGTTGAAACATAGTTTCAGCTCTAACGAAATTGGCTGGGTAAGATTGGGCACAGGGATTTTTGAGGCGGCATCCAAGTCTAAGCTTGCGAAAACCCGAGCCAACAAGTGTGAACAAAATTCTGGCATTTAATAAACAAGAGATTCAACTGTTTTATGACAACATTTTGAATGTTACTGAGAAGTATAAATTTCCACCATCACGGATTTATGTCAATGAGACGGGAATTTTTACATCAATCATTGGTCCTAAAGGACAGAAACAATTAGGAAGTGCTACAAGTTTGGAACATGGCAGAAACATAACGGTGTGTTGTGCAATTAGTGCAACAGGCATGTTTATACCACCCATGTTTATTTTTCCCGGCGTGAGAATGTCGACTGCATTAACAAGAGGAGGACCTGCCGGAAGTATTTATTCCTGTTCAAAGTCAGGGTGGATCACTGATGAACTGTTTCTAAGATGGCTGAGACATTTCACAGAAGAGACACAGTCGTCACTTGCAAGTCCTACCCTTCTGATTATGGACGGTCATTCTTGCCACAAATCCCTAATGAGTTAAGATTTCTGCAAAGAAAATGGTATTGTAGTGGTGTCCTTGCCACCGCACACTTCCCATCGATTGCAGCCATTAGATGTTTCTTTCTATGGACCACTTAAAGCTGCTTACAATAAAGAATGCACTCTGTTCATGAGAAGCCACCCATACCAACGAATCTGCAAGGAAGACGTCCCTGTCTTATTTAATGTCTCCTACACCAAGGTTGCAGGAATTGAAAAAGCAATTTCTGGCTTTAAAAAGACAGGAATCTTCCCTTTGAATCCAGACGTGTTCTCAGAAGAGGACTTCATTCCAGTGGATCAACCACCTGTGGAGGCTGAAAAAGGAGAGAAATCAAGTGAAGATGAACCTTCTTGTAGCGGAGTTGCGGTGTCCATTTTAGATATTTCTCCAATACCTAGGATGACAACAAACACTTCAGGATCAAGCAAATCAAGACCCAAACAACATTCAGAAATTCTGACGTCCACTCCAAGGAAACGGATATTAGAGGAAGTGGAAGCCAGGAAGGACAAGAAGAAATGTTCAGCCAAAGCAGCAACAGAAAAGGGAGTTGTAGAGGGTAAACAGAATAAGAAGAAAAAGAGACTATCATGAAGATTGTAGTTCGTCAGATGAAATTGATAATGAAGCGAAACTATGTCAAGATGATGAATTAGATGATTTAGACCCTCATGGCATAATCTCCTGTTTGCCACAGACAAATGGCACATCTGAGGTGTGTCTCTTCTGTCAAGAATTTGGTCGTAATGGAGAGCTACGGTATCGATGCATCCTGTGTTCTGGTTGGGTTCATGCAGATTGCAGTGCAGCCGATTCTGCAGCAAATTTCAAATGTGACTACTGCCTTATTAGTAATTAAAGTTAACAATATGCTTTCAGGATTTGCAAAACATAGTTACTTTTTGTGAAAATTCATTTTGTACTGCTTTAAATTACTAATAAATATGTTTTGGTACCATAGACACGGATTTCTTGAATTGGGTTATTTCAGAATTACACTTACGTATGATATCAGTGTATGATGCATGGGTCAGAAAAATAATTAATCATCTGCGTACTATTACCCCACATGGGTGGGGAATAGTACGCAATGCAACTTCTTACATTTTTTATGTCAGCAGCTATACCGTTGCTAAGAGGAACTTACTGTTCTAGTCATGATATCTACATTAATACTTAAATCTATCCTAGGTGTTTAAAGATTTTGCAGCAAGCGGCTAGCTATTAACAGAAGTGCAAAGTTAAGGGCGTGCCATTACCCCACCTTCCCCTACATTGTGATTCTCAAGGACACTTGACTGCTTCACTGGAGATTTTATTGATAGCAATTTCTTTGTATGACCATTTTTTTAACAGTTGAAATTAACTGATGAAGCATCTTTTTAATTTTCTTGGTTGATAGGCATTTGTTTAGGGGACAATTCATTAAAACACATCCCAAAATTTGTATGTCAATTAGCCTCTCTAAGGTCATTAATACGAAGGAAAATAGACTGATAGGGTGATAGGCATCCAGGGTCACCCTGGTTTTGGTATAAATGCTGCTTTAGTCTGTCAGCAAACCATTGGAACATAACCAAAAGCAACACAAATTGTATAAACCTGCACAACTGGTATTGCAGTAATGCAGTAATAATAGAATCTGTCTTACCGATTTAAGTTGTTTTAAAAATTAACAGCCAATCTGTGGATAGGTAGAGTCAGACTGAAAAATTCAATGTCATAGCCATAATTTGAACCATGTATCTCCAGGCTATACATTGAATTTTTCAGTCTGAATCTACCTATCCGAATCTTGCCATACACACTGCTAGCATGGAAGAACAGTTAATTGCCATTAACTTAATAGCCTATTTTATGCTGGTAAAACTGACTATACATCTGACCAGACCTCAATTGCTCCTGCTCAGGCAGAGATACCATGCTGGTAGGATTGCCCTCCAACCAGCATCCTTGGAATTTGGCTTTGGTTAAATAAGCCAATGTTTTGGATAGATAGTGAGACTGAAAAATTCAATGCCATAGCCAGGATTTGAACTGCGTATCTGTCTCTGTCCGGTTGCTCTTAACCATTGGATTGCCATGGCCAACATGCCGACATTGCATTAATTTTATCAGTTGACCCATATTTTTCCCAGTAAACACTAGGGCCTCTCATATAAGAGATAGACATTGTTTGTGATAACTTACTATTTTAAGTAGTAAGTCCCAGTCTTCATAGTTAAACCCTATTATTAGGTCAGTTGATGGAAAATAATCATTCTTTCACACTAGCCGCATGAAGATTTAAGATTTGGATAGAGTCAGACTGAAAAATTCAATGCCATGGCTGGGATTTGAACCACAGATCTCCCAGTCTCTGTCCGGTTGGTCGTAACCATTGAGCGATAATGGCCAACATGCCAACATGACAACGGTATGTATCTCATATTATATGAGCCGATATATATACACACATGGTGAGTCAGCTGCCCCTATTTATTCTTATCTATGCAAGCCGCAGTTTACATTCTAATGTGAAAACATTGACACTTTTAGCACAAAAGCCATTATTGCAACTCTGCCCTTCTATTTGGTACTATAAGCACCCAGCAGTAATACTTAATGCCCTGAATGAGGACCAAGAAGCTGTGAAAAGCTTAAATAAATGACGTCATTTCACGCATATAATACTAGCAAGGTAAAAAAGAAATGCTTTCCCAAACAGCAATATTGAACACGTGACAGCTGGTTGAGTGTGTTACTCTCTGTTTCATATAACCTTGCCCCGCTGAAATGTATCACTCCGCGTTCAACAACCCTCCCCCTCGCCCTAATTGGCTAATGCTTTCGCATCATAGGCCATAGGCGGTGCCTTCCCCTCACATTTAAACCTGCTGTAAATGTCATAATAATTGCCGGGAAGATAAATAAAATCAACAAAAATCATACTTCATATCCATGAAGGCATGCAAAAATACAAGTTTATAATGAACTGAGCATATTGAAACAGAATGACTGAGCAATGAAACTGAAAGAGTTTATAATGAAAGGCCTTTTCCACTGGGATTTTTTAAACCAGCACACATACCTTTCAAAAATGCTTGTCTTTCAGTTTTAAAAGTCGTGTCACACCATACTTTACTTTTCGTGTGTTCTTCGTGTATATTTAGCGATTTGTATCCCGGTGCAGTGTGGTTGTCCTTAAATAACGTCTTCGCCACACAGCAATATCGCCTCTGTCTTTTAGCACATTTTTCTTGCCTCTTTTTTCATTCACAAATCCCAGCTGTATAAACAATCTGCTGAAATTTGGTAAATCTGCATCCTCATTTACAGCAAACGAAATGTTACTTATGTTAGGGAGTTCGTTTCTAAAGAAAAACTACACACATGACGACGCACAACACTTTTCACGTATTTTCTCTGAGCACGCACTTTTGTTTATTCCTGCTTTTGCCTGGAGTGGTAAGTTTTCCTGTTTCCTCAATTTCATGTCGCGATGTTCCTACGGATCTAACACTCACACCTGTAACTTCACAGCACAGCTGTTCGACTTCTCTCACTGACAAAGACGGATTCTTCTCTGTGAGTGCATTAAACACATGCAACACAATTCTTTTTTCGCCTGTTTGTAAATAATTATCCTTGCGATACTTCAGCGAAAAACTGGCGGTAGACTGTGCCATTATACATATAAGTACATGCGCAATAAACGATCAATAAAATAATTTAGCTCCCGCACTCTCGAATGGCGATGCATGACTAATCCAGTTCAAAACAAGGTCAGTGATAAAAGTCATATAAACAAATGTCACCACTTCTGCTAAATCACGTGCTATCGTGCCATGTGCTTGAGAGCAAAGGAACCTCCTCTTTACTTTGTTTAAGAATTAACTCTGTTGCGTAATATGTTTAATTAAAAAAGTTATGAAAATATAAATTTGACAATTCTCTTCCAACATATAATGATATATCACCATGTTAAATAACGAACTACTTTTTGCCCCACAACAGTCTATACACAATAGCAGCCAATGAGAGGTGATTAGGTCACGTGACCGTTAAGAGATACTGGGCAAGCTTACGTGAAACAAGGTATAGGTGCTGAATGGTGATGCAAGAGCTTTCTCACCTTTCTTCTATATACAATTTCATTGATACATTGACATTTTTAACATTTCTTTCACACAATAACAAAATGATTTATTCACATCTAACATACCCTTCCTACCTGCTTGCCTCGAGTCTCGGTCTCAATACACAACCTCTGGTTTTCCGTGTGTTGATGATCCTCCTCTCCCTTGTATCCCTCGTTCTACTTTTTCAGCCCTTAATTGTTAGTTATTCTTCATCAATATTAACCAATTCTCTCTAACTTTCCCCAGATATTCACCTATATTTCTTACATTCTTTTCTCCTTTTACGAATAATATTTTCTTTATTAATACCTCCCCCCCATCCCTAAAACTCCTACTTTTGTAGCCAAATTTGTTCTCTCCATATTTTTGTTTGTTTGCAATAAAGTATACTATGCCAATCTGTATCCTCTTCTCCACACATTGGGCATTTCCCTGTATCCTTTTCATATCTAATACCTTTCAAATTTCTAACTCCTGTCCTTGCCCAGGCAAATCCTTCTCGCCCTGACTTATTACACACATCTATGTACTTCTCCCTCCCCCACACTGTCTTTATTTCCCTATATGTCCTCAATGATCTTTATTCCCTTACACTGGTAAATATAACTTGCTTATCTAAATCTTCCAGCCTTAATTCTACCTCTTTCCAAAAGCCCCTATAATAATACTCCTCGTTTCTCCAAATATGTCCCATACCTATCTGTTCCATCAGCTCCCTTACTTTTTGCACCCAAGACCCCTCCCATTTGCTTCTCATCTGCAAAAGGAAACATTCCTTGATAATATTGCTTTCCTCCAAATTGGCAACTATAGATATTTCAATACCCTTGAGACAATTTTAACCCTTGTTGAATGTCTTCCCAACTTCAATTGTGCTGCCCCATTGGGTGAAGCTACTGGTAAGCCCAAAATATATTTACAGAAGGATCTGTTAATAACGTCCACCTCTTCCCATGCTTTATCCACTCCCCATATCTCTGCCCCATGCAACATCTTATTTTGTACTTTGGCAGTATAGATCCTTTCCAGCCATTTGACATTAAGTCAGGCAATTTCCTTCAACATGCTCTTACAGTACTCATGGCCATTTTACCTTTTGCTAGAGCCAATTTTTTCTGTTCAGTCCATTTACCATCACAACTCAGTGCTATCCCCAAATAATCAAATCTCTTTACGACCTCTATTTCTCTTCCATTTATCTCCCATTTCTCATCTTTACGCAATCTATAACCTTTCTTAAAAACCATGATCTTCATTTTCTTTTCGTTAACTCTCAACCCCCATTTTTGGCAATAATTGCTTATTGCTTCAATTGCCCTTCTCAGCCCTCCAACAGATATAGAACCAACTACTAAGTCATATGCAAATAACAACCCTGGGATTTCTTTGCTATGAATAACTGGTGAGAACCCTATTTTTAGCAATCTCCTCTAGAATATCATCTATAAAAAGGTTAAATAGCACCGGACTCAGTTTACATCCCTGTCTTACACCCACCTTGCTCTCTATACAATCAGTTACTTTGTTTCCCTGCAGCTTGATGCAGAACTCATTATTGTGATATATTTTGTGCAGTATTTCAAGGCCGTGCCATGGCTCGGTGGTTAGACGGCTTGACTCTCACCAAGGCGGCCCGGGTTCACCGCAAAGTGAGATTTGTGGTGGACAACACGGCGCTGGGGCGGGTTTTCTCCGGGATCTCTGGTTTCCCCCGCCATCTCATTCCACCGGTGCTCCATCTTCATCTCATGTATCATCAGTGTCATCGCCTGCGGTGCTGATGTAGTAAAAGCGGGCGTTAAACACTACACACACACACACACACACAGTAGTTCAATAAATTTATAACTTACCCCTTTGTTATTTAATTTTATCCACAATGCCTCTCTATTGTATCAAATGCTTTCTCTAAATCAATAAATGCCATATAAACCCTCCCCCTTTTATTGCTTAAATATTTGTCTATGACTGTTTTGATAATAAAAATATTATCAGTTGTTCTCCTCCCTGGTCTAAATCCTGCTTGGAACTCTGATAGCTTCTTCTCCTTCTCTACCCACTTCTGTAGTCTGCTAAAATATCTGTAAAGATCTTCTTTATAACAGAGAGTAATCTTATCCCCCTATAATTTGCTGGGTCGCTTTTACTTGCCTTTCCTTTGTAAATTGGCGATACCATGCTTATCCTCCACTTTTTGGGAACCTCCGTCGTTTCCAATATTTTATTAAATAGCCTTATTACTATTTTTCTGCACATCCCCTCAGCTACCCATACCTTCCAAACCTCCCCTGGTATACCATCAATCCCACTGGCTTTGTTGGCTTTTAACTTCCTAATTTGTTTGCATAACTTGACGTCTATAATTTCTCCATCTAGATCATTTATTAAATACTGGCTTCCCTGGAATCTCATTTCCATTACCATAAACAACTCTATCCTAATACATTTTTAAAGTGCTCACACCATTGGTCTGAACGTATATCCTCATTTCTTGCCCTCTCTTTATGTAGGCTTTTAATTATTGACCATATCCTTTTCGTATCATTAGTTTTTGCTGCCTTATTTAACATTCTACCTACTTTTATTCCCCATTCCCTCTTCTTTTCTTCCATCAGGCATCTATATGCCCATCTAAGTGTCAAAAGTTTCTCTCTCCTTTCTTGCTCCTGACTGTCTCCACCTCCTCAACTCTTGTCTTGCTCTCATTTTAGCCATTTTACAATCCTTATCAAACCAACATCTATTTTTATCTTGAAAACCTACTATCTTCATTCCATTCCCCACCCTCTTTACACATTATTCTAATGCTTCAACAGCTTCCTCTATTTTATTGGTATTTACTAAACCACTTACTCTCACTTGCAGTATTTTCCCCCCCTTCTGAATTTAGTTCCTCACAAAAAATATCATGCTTTTACTCACTCCATTTATAAATTTCCACAACATTTGGACAATCAGTGCCTACTTCTGTAAAGTTTCTACTAACTTCTCCTAATTTCAGTTTCACTGGAAAATGGCAATTCCCTGATATAACATTCATAACCTCAAAATCTATTATCAGTTGTCAATTCCTAGCAACCACATTACCATGTCCATCACACTCTGGTCACTTCTATTAATAAATGAATTTTCCCCTTCTGTATCCAACCCTTTAAACTCATTACAAATTATAAGATTCTGCTCCTCACAAAAATCTTAAAGCTTCCTCCCTTCGCTATTAATAACCTTATCTTTGCTCTGTCTCCTATCTGATGCATACTGTTTATCATATTCTCCACTTGGGTTATTCAGTTAACTTGGTTATCCCCAATCCTTGCATTTAAATCCTGTTCAACTATTATTTCTACATTTCCATATTTACTTTTCAGTTCCTCGATTCCCCAACTTAATTTCCTTAACACATTTGTATCAAAATAATCTGATGTAGACGGTGAATTATATACTACAGCAATACACACCATTCCTCCTTTCTTAAATATATCACTCGTGGATAGCCACAACACTGATTTACTCCATAGGTCCTTTTCTTCTCTCACTTTGCACCCCTTATCTACCCTTACAAAGCATCCTATACCACTTGAGGCTCTGTCCCTTCTGTGGCTCTTCACGCCCTCAATACTATAAAAAATAAACCCTGGAATCACTATATTTACTTCCCTTTCTAACAATGTTTCCACCACCAATAACATGTCACATCCTTTCAACACAGTTTGAACCTCACCACTGCACACTTTTTCATATAAACCTTCCACATTCCAAGCCACCACCGAAAATTTGAATCCCTATACTGACCCCTTTCTTTCAAATGCTTATTTTACTAAATTCATTGCCGTCTAGTCCGCAGCCACTCTTTTAGCTCCAAAATACTGCCCGAAGGCATTGAAACTACATTCAAATCTTCCTGATTCCAGCTGACTCCTTTATCTGTCGTTCCACTAGCCTCCCCTCCCGCAGTTACCACCAGCTGATCTCTTGAGCCATGTGCATCTTCTCTCATGTATGGCGTCATCTGCTTTGCCGGCATATCCAGTGACGTCACTGGTGAGGAAATTATACTCCCCTTTCTATGCTGTTGTGACGTTGATGCCACTGGTGACATATCTCCCCTCACCCTGCTCTGTTGTTCGGAGGTTACAGCCGTTGCTTCCGTATGTATTTGTCTTTCTTGACCTGTGCCATCTGCTGACGATATACCATCTATGCCACGCGCCGTACGTAGGATGTAGTTCCCTCCCATGCTATGTAATGCTGACTCAGTTCCTGTTTCACACCATCTATCCATAAGTCCATTCCTTTAACAAAACAGTCCACTATTTCTCATCCCACCAGCTTCAACTTTAATTTCTCTTGAAATAGCTCTTCTACGTCCTGCCAGGCTCTTATGTCCCTTTTCTCTTCTACACCAAAGATAATCAAATTCAGTTTCCTTCCTCCAAGTTTTCTAGACATAATAATCTGCCTTTACACTCTTTGATTTCATCCTTTATCTTGTCCTCAAATTTTCCCAATGCTAATTTGATCTCGTCAAACTTTTTTCCCATTCTTTCTCCTTGTCTACTTTCCATACTTTTCATTTCCTTGGTGATATTTTCCAGTATTTTGCCTATCTGTTCCATCGTCGGTCCGGGATTTAATTCTACTCCTCCAATAGCCAAAAGAGTGCACATTACCAAGATAAACCACCAATGTATGCCCATTGTGCCTTCTTAAATTTAATTTTTCTGGCATCAAAAGCACCTATCCTTGCTCGGTACATTTGTATATCTATCATCTTCGTTTACGAGCGCGTGCACTACCACGTCCAACCTCTCTCGCGTCCGGCAAGGTGGGTTTTCGTATTTTAGTTACTAAATTATTTATTGCTGCTATTGGTTCTCTTGTGAACCAAAGACAAGAATTACAGTCCAATAATAGGGATCTACTGGGATTAGCTCACTATATAAGTTGTGCAGAACTCACCCTACAGGCAGGTTGGAGAGGCCCTTTTCCTTCAAAGGGAAACTATGGGCTCTCTTTATCTTTAATTAGGGATTATGTTTAACTGTGTGACCCTTATAATCTGTACCGTATCTGGTATTTTAAACCATGTTATACATAGTTAGCATTCATTTTTAGAAGCCTGATGACATTAAACCTAATAGTTTTTATTTCATGCAAATCGTATGTTTTACTTTGCATTTGTGAAATGTTTGAAACCGGTTGAATGGGTCAAGCACAATACTGACTATAAAATATCTACTACAAACTATAAATTTATAACTATTTGCCAGTGGAAAATTTGGCAAATATTGTATTTTGTAAACACCTATAATGTTATGAAAAATGTTATTTGTATCATAATAACAAATTATAGGCCCAGTGAGGTAAAACAAAGGGTAATAAAATGTTTGAGCTAAACACAAAGAATTTGAACCCAACTTGCAGTGGCAGAGTGGTGAAGTAGCCTGTATAATACCATTTAGCCAAAGGTAACACTCAAACGGACCTTCCTATACGAATAAGTAACCACAGACCTTAGATCACACCTCAGATTTTTACATGCTTTTTACAGCTTCATACAGTGTTTTGAGCTCGTTTTGGTAGTTTTAACAGAAATAAAAAACTGCATCCACCATTACAATTACTCTATGAGCAAAATACTATCATAATTTGTGAGTGAACCTAAAACTATCTACCTAATTTTTAAAAATTTTTGACATGGCTGTACAACGAAAATGCATAATGGCTGAAGATATAAATCCAGTTGGTCCCACTGTGTAGATCAGCCATTTTTTGTTCCAATGTTATTGTCAACCGATGCATATAATAGGTTATTCCTTCAGGGGCCTGTTTAAAGGTGTGTGTGAATGTACCTTAATGAATACAAGTTTGCAAACTCATCTGAAATTGCTACTGCAGCTCTGAGTCTCGGTATGATGTTTTTGGAATCAGCATACTTAGTGATTGCTTTCTATCCCATACAACACTTACACACTGAGTTGTCTACTCCTCCTCTATAAACTGTTCTGCAAATCATCCATTAGAAGGTATTCAAGAAAGGCATAAATTGCATATGTTGCTTAGCATGTTGCATAAATTAAAAAATAAATAGGGGCAGGTGACTCACCTGGCATATACAGTGTATAATATTCTTATTCGTACACTTCAATTTTCTAAGAAAATATTTTAATAGCTGTTAGAAGAAACAATCAAATTAATATTTTTCTTATATATGTGAAACAACATAACAAATGCTATATCAGGAAGTAACTAAATATTAACATATGAAGCTACAAACTAAATTAAATGAAACTGTAAAAGAAACATGACCATTGTTGTACAATTTTTCTATTTGTACATTAGAAATAATAGTTGACTAACAAAGACACAATTGACAGTCTAATACATACTTTGTTAGGTATTCCTTGGCTTTAATAACTGCCTCATATATTCTCTTCATAGAACTAACCAAGCTTCTTCATTATGCTGGACTGATTTTGTTCCATTCTTCCTCCATAACATGTTTAAGCTCTTGTTTAGACCTAACTTGGCTTTTACGGACTCATTTCTTCAGTATTCTCCACAAATGCTCCATTTTTTCAGGTCTGGCCTCTGAGGGGGTGTTTGCAGTAGTTTGAGTACATTCCATATTGTCTTGCCTTTTGTCTACTGTCATTGTGCTGTTGAAATCTATAACCATGTACCATGCCCTTTTTCTGGGCACTCTGCTTTACATTCTTTAAAATGTGAAAATACATATGTTGGTCCATAGTGCCATCAATAAATTTGTGTATTACCAACACCGTTGGACGACATGAAGGCCCAAATCATAATGAAATCACCACGTTTAACTGTAGGAATAGTGTTTCAGGGATCATTGTTTGAATTTGCTTTTCTCCAGACTGTTTATCTCATCTGACCCAAAGAGGTTTATCTTAGTCTGGTCCGACCATATCATGCTGTTCCAGAAGTTTTGATCCTTTTGGATATGTTACTTTGCAAATGCAACATGTTTTTTCCTGTTTGCTACACTTACATATGGCTTCATCCTTGGTGTTCGGCCATGATATCCGTATTTCCATAAAACACGAACAGTTTGGTCAGACATCTTTCCTGACACATCTTCAACTATTGTATGCAATTGGGGAAATTTTGGATTTTCTCAGATTCTGCCTTCAATGAAACGTTCCTCTCTAGCATTCAGACTGCTTTCTTTAGGTTTTCGTGGTACATTTTTTGTAGGACCTCATTCCTTAAATTTATTTACTATGTACTGCATGGTAGAATGGGAATTATTTATCGTTTTCACTATTTTTCTAAGAGAATACCCTCTAAATGCCAAGTTTATAATTACTTGCTTCAGATCAGAATTAAGCTCCTTTTACTTAGCCATTTTGACTAATAGTGACAGAACATCTACAACTGCAACTGCAGGAGCCTAGACGAGCTTTGAAATACATGCATATCGAAGCTGTTTATGAAGCAGTGGTCGTTCTTAACCGTACGAATAGGGAAGTTGCATAAAATTGGGAAGACTTCTTTAATGTTGCTGCTTCATACAATAGTACCGGTTTTGAAATGAAATTTGTCATTGGGATTTTCTGTTTTAGGTTTATCAGGCACATATAAATAACTGAAAGGAAAACACAAGTTTTTAAGCAAGTAGAGAGTGACTTTTTATTAAAATCCTGATGTGTACAAATAAGGATTTATATACTGTATATAAAACATTCTATATTACCATAGTAGAAAACAAAATTCTACACAGAGTAGATATGTGGGGAGTAGGTTAAGCATGGGCAGAGATGGACGTTATTAACAGACTCTTCTCTAAATATATTCTAGGCGTGCCGTTAGCATCACCTAATGGGGCACCACAACTAGAGTTGGAAAGACATTCAGCCAGGGTCAAAATAATCTTAAGGGTAATGAAATATTCATATATGGCAACCAATCTGGAGGAAAGCAATATTATTAAGGAATGATTTCTTAGGCAAACAAGAAGCAAATGGGAAGGGAATGGGAATTAATGGAATAGACAGGTAATGGACATATTTGGAGGAATGGGGAGTATTGTTATAAAGGCTTTTGGAAGGAAGTGGAATTAAGATTAGAAGACATTGATAGTGAAGTTATTTTTGCTAGTACAAGGGAGAAAAGCTCAATATATAGGGAAATAAAAGCAATAGGGGGGAGGGAAAAGTACATAGATGTGTGTAATAAGTAGGGAGCGGATTTATAGGCACTAAAAGTGTGTGAAATAGGCAGGCAAAAAGGCAGCAAAAAGGGGCAAAATAGGCACTTAAATAGGCACTAAAATTTTGCTAAGTTAACACTTGGAAATGCACAATTTTAGTAAAATGGTTCTTAAAATGCACTATAAATGCACTATAACAAAATGACAATCATTGAAACATATGCTGCAACAAATTCACTAAACTGTTATACATTTATTAGTTATAAATTTATTCCAACTTTCATAAATGGCTCCTTAGCAAGTTAAAATAACAGATATTGTCGTATTATTAAAATACATATAAATCCACTTCACTAAGTAAGAACCATAATGTGCAGAAAGGTGTGGAGTAGTTAACTATGTCAAAAAACAAAAACATGGGTTTGGTGGGGGCTTAAGGATGGAAATTTAAATATCTGAAGCTTTTGTTAGATTTGTTTCAAATTTATACCATTTATTGTTGTGATCAATCAAGAATGGAGTAATACCAAGTTTCAACTTTCTAGTTACAATAGCTTCTGAGACATTAGCATTTTATGTCTAAATTACAGGTGATTTTCGAAATATCCCACATATTGTAATTTTAAAAATTAATGCTTGGGGTAATATTTTCTGCACCCATTTTAACCTATTAATGACCTGTATTTTCCTAAGCGTTTTCAATAAGAAGTAAGCATTCTTTTTTTATTTCATTTATTTAAAGTTGCTTTACAACAACTAAGGTTATGCGACCACAGTAGAATTAATACATTATTGAGATAACAGTGAAATACAGTAAACATTATAATCCTTTTCAATAAAAATAATAAAAACACAACAAATGTAAATGGGTACACTTAATATGCAGTTGCCTTTATAGGCATGTTTAGAATGTCATACAGATTAATAGAAAACTGCATCCTGTGGAACATTTTGAAGTTAGGAAAATGTAGAAAATATGGAATCTGAGAAATGAGGTTAAAATTACGTAATAGTAGCTACGATACAGGTGTAGGTTTACTTAAATAGTCATGTGATGTTTTCTGTAGTGCCGTTAGAAAGAAAAAGGAAGCTATATTATTGAAGTATGTTTATATTAATTTTAAGAAAGAAAAAAAACTGAATTTTGGATTGTTGTAAGTTTTGGGCCAATTTGCACAGATGTGTCTCCTTAATAGAAACGATTGTTGGAACGATAAGAAATTCAAAGGTTCATCGCAGCAATCTTAATATCACTTAATGATGTCAAGATGTGTCAGAAAGATACAAAGCAAAGAACAAAAATTAAAAGCTACAGCTGAAGAATCCTAGTTTTTGTAATAAAAACCCTAAATGCCCCATTGTCGACTAAACATAAATAATAAAGCACAGCTTTTTAGTAAGCGTTTCCTGTTCATTCAAACAGAATTAAGCAAATACGGCATTGTGAAAAGAATTTTCGTACCTACTTTTATAAAGGCATTTCTGTAAAATGTTACACAAACCATTAAGATTTATTAGTCTGCAGTTTCATTTCCAATGTTGGAAACAACACTGGAAGTCTCCAAGCAATCGATTTCATGATTTTTTGACATACATGTAGAAAAATGTAACATGACAAAATCACAATTTTTTCATATATAATCTTAGTCTGTGTAGCCTGGCTTATTAACCCTTTCACCGATATGGACGTCATATGACGTCCAAGTTAAAATGCCCCAAACCGATATGGACGTGTATAGACGTCCTGCGCATACATGCATTTAATGCTCATTTAACGCCAATTATTTTAATCTTGCTGTTTTACAATAAATTTAAATTAGTTCTATAAGGAATGTAAACGTATCCTTAAAGGTTTCTTTTTGAATTGTACACCTCCAAATCTGGATAAACACCCAAGGGCACATCTGCAGATTCACACCAAATAATATTGGTTTCCTTGCGAACTTCTTTTTCGCAACACACTACACATTTTCGAAATGGTTACAAGTTTTTTTGGGTGTGGGTGGTATACTTTTAGGAAAGTGTTTTCTCTCAAGTATGAGGGATGGTGTGGTGAATTTTGCTACCCCCTAGTATAAAGAGGCCTCTGAGTATTATAATACTCAATTAGGTTACGAGCTCTTTATACGCGCAAGTACAGGTAAATGAATGTCTTTTACAGCTCTGAAAATTACTTAACAACTGTGCATAGTTACATCCAGTGGTATAAAAATACTTTTTTTTCACCATTTGTTTTCCGTAAAGAGGGATAGCTGGTAATAGCTGATCCGTATCACCTATATTTGACCCGCCATTTCCCCAAACAATGGAGTAGCTAACATGCCAGCTGTAGACCAGTACACGTCACTGCTACGTATGTCCTAAAGATCTCCTTCATAATCGTACAACAAATCTTCCAGATTTTCTACAGTAATATCAGAAGCCTGTACACATCATACCCAAGCTAATTTATTTGCTACATTACCGGGATAAGCCATGGTTAACACTGAAATTTAACAATTTCAAATGTGCCATACATTTAGCTCTTGATAGCTAGAAGAAATCACTCTGAACACAGAGAGAGTATAAATAACTGAAATACAGAGCGAAAACTGCTGCATAAGAAACCTTGGTTGAGAAACACTGTAATAACAGATACTGACAGAGTTTTCATTCCAGTGTGTGAGTGTGTGACGCAACATATTCTCGTCATATTATCGCTTGGCATAGCATAAATAAACTAAACTTGAACCTGAGTAGTCGCTTGCGTAGCTATACATACATACTATGGCTCGTATACACACAAAACAAAATGATTCACATATTAGGCGCGTTCGGCACAAAGAATGGCTTTTGCTACAGTGAAACAAAGTAGTGAAATTTCAACAATTTATTAATGTAGTCTCTACTTTATTGTTACTGTAGATTTATACTGCCTTTAATGAGTTTTAAACCAGTTTTTGTTTCGTTTAAATAACTTAATAAATACGGAAGATACGGAATTGTATTTATGATGCATTTTTACAGCATTTAACAATTTAAATGTCCTGTTCTGTTTATTGGGTATCCGTTTCCGGCCCCTGAAGGGTTTAAATGGCCATCGGCGAAGCGGTTAATCACTGAGATGATATCCTATATCAATAAATAAGTTATAAACTTAATGAATAAGTTTGTCTTAAAAGTTTAAGTTGTAACGTGAACAGAGTCCCAGAGTGGCGATTTTAAGATTGCATAAAACAACAGCTTCGTGTCAGTAGATTTACACACATGCAGGAGTAAATTCCTGCTTACCAGCGGTACTGACTGTGATCTGATATGATTAACAATTGACACCATCAATAATTTAATTAATAATCCCTCCCCAAGTATTACTATTAGCTCAAGAAATAAGCCTTAGTGCTGACAAAGAGCTTTTAAGACTTAACTGGGGGGGGGGGGGGGGAGGTGTCTCGCAACAAAATTGTGAAACCCAGTACACTGAGTTTGCAAAGCTGTGGCTATAAGTTTAAAATAAATAATATTCTAATCAAGATGAAATGCATTAGACGGGCTTGTTTAACGACTCAGCTAAATCTCAATGTAAAGTCATATAATGTGATAAAGTTTTCATATTAGGCAAATTTGTGCTTTGGAAAACTGAGAAGTCAGTTTCTCTTCTTTCTGCTGTCCTCAACACATTAATTTGTGTTCGGCATAATGTTGCTACAGGGGCTGATCTTTACAAGGTTTCAGAAACTAGGATAATATAATATTAATAAAAACATGAATGATTAAACCCACCTGTTTTACACAAGGCTGACAAAAAATTACTTTCCCATCTGTGCTGAACGATGGATCACCATTTATCCACTGTTTAAGAAGTGCATTTCTGTTGCTTCTCTCTTTTGACATGTCTGCGTAGGAAACTGATCTATGTGTGCTCTTGAAACACTTCTTACAGAATGGGCTTTCCATTCCCCACATGAGTGGTCAGCTGTCAATTCATTGAAATACCATTTAGCTGGTCTTTGTGCGAATTCTAAGATTTTTCCATGACGTCATTAGCACATTGTGATATGTCTGTAAGCCAGATACCTACCTGGTTAAAACCTTTTTTGTATATCCAATGTGCAGCAATAAGAAATTTCTCTTCCCCGAAAACTTCACGTTGGATTCATACAAGAAGTCAGTAAATTTGAAAAAGATTAGAAATCTCAGAACACAGGGAAAATCTTATTGATTGCATAACCCTACTGAGATTATTACAATTGAACATCAGTTAAATCTAATACATGAACTGCACAACAAAAAAACAATATATATATATATATATATATATATATATATATATATATATATATATAAATCCTGCCATAGCTAAAACTATTAACTAGAAACTCTACATCTAAAATATCTTACTCAAGAATGATGGTTCCCTCACTGATACCAGTGATGGAGCTGGAGCAGCTGGTATATGCCAGTTCTTTTCCTTTTATAGAAATGTAGGAAGAAATACCACAAATTTTGGTGGAGAAATAGAAGCTGTTTATCACTGCAAAACGTATTTCCTTGGCTACATCAATGCAAAAATGTATATTCTTTCAGACTCAAAGGCTGCTATACAAGCAATAGTAACACTCCCTAAAATGGAAAAAATTAAAGAAATCCAGAAGATGATTCAACAAATTGGTAAACTAGGGGGAAAAAAGTTGAATTACAATAGATTCCATCTCATTGTGGAGTAGATGGAAATGAAAAAGCAGACTTTTTGGCAAAGAAAGGAACCAAAGTTAAACAAAAAACCATTAAATATCCTTATGAATCAAATGCATTGTTTAAAAAAATAGATAAAAAAATATATAAATAAAATAACACAAGAAAATACAAACTAAAAATGGCTACAAATTGCACAAAATCCTAAAATAATTCCAAGACTATCTAGAAAATCAGCTGTTGCCATCCTGTGTCTCATAACTGGAAATGATTGAATAATCATCTTTATAGGATTGGACTTTCAAGCTCACCATACTGCCTACTGTGCACCAGAAAGAAATTATGAATATGGAACATCTGGAATCACGCCAAGCTTTGAAGACTTATCCTGATCGTAAAAACTATTTGTAGTCAGTTTATTGACACTTCATCTCTTACATTTTTCTATTATCGAGAGACTAGTTTTGGATGCCATTGCCTAATCCCTCAATAATATAAAAATGTAAGTGACGAAGTGTCAATAAACAGACTACAAATACAATTCCTTTCTTGGAAGTGTTGAAAACAGTGTTGTTATGATAAATTAACTTTAAAGAGAGTCGATTAATGACACTAAACAACACTTACTTTTAAATTTTTCCGGAACATGTTTCTGAGGCTTTGCCTCTATCATCAGCCGGCTCTCGACTGGTTTTCATTGGTGTAGTTGACGATATTTTGTCACAGGTTTCCTCTGGTGGCGGTTCAAGGAACTTGCTGAACAAATCTTTCTGGGGGATGTCGAAATTGAATACTTTGTTCCTATTTTTTGAAATGAAGATTTGTTCCCATGTGGATAGTTCTTGTTTTCCTGATGTATGTTTTAGTAGTTTTGGTTCTGGATTTATGTTGTGGTTTTTTTTCCCCCAAAAATGTGTGGCAACTGCTGATTTTTCTAATTGCTTATATTTTATGTTTCTAAAGTGTTCCTTTGCTCTTGTTTCTAAATTTCTTTTGGTTTTTCCAATATAAATTTGACTACAGTCATTGCATTCAATTTGATATATACCAGATTTTTTGTTAGATGGAATGGCATCTTTGATGTTTGAGCAAATTAGGTTTTTTAAGGAAAAATGGTTGACTGGTGCTAGTTGAATGTTTTGTTTTTTGAAGACTTTTTTGAATTTATCATAGGCCCATGGATGGTAAGTGAATTTTTTGAAAATCATATTAGTTTCTGTAGCTGAGAGGGTTGTGGTTTCCTTTAGTAGCTTCTTCTTTTTTGCTAAGTTCACTTTTTTGTCCACTAATGATTTGGGAAAGTTATTTTTTTGTGCTATTTTAATTATTTTGTTGCATTCTGTTTTGTATTCTTCTGCTGTGAGAGGGATGTTGACCAGTCTGTGTACTAAACTATTGAAGATTGCCTGTTTGTGGGATCTTGGGTTGTAGCCATTAGCTTTTATGTAGTTGTCTGTCTGTGTTGGTTTTCTGTAAATGCCAAAGTTTAGTCTGTTTTTATTCCTCATTATTTTTAGATCCAAAAATGGTAAATGCTCATCTTTTTCTATTTCTACAGTGAACTTGATGCTTTTTTCTTGGATATTTAAAAGTTTTAGTGCATCACTGATGTGTTTTTTTGATACTATTGCAAAGATGTCATCTACATATCGTTGCAAGAGTTTGAACATCCAAGGGAAACCTTTGTTAATCCTTATTTCTAATGCACTCATGTACAGATCGGCCAGGAAGGGTGATAGGGGGTTGCCCATTGCTAACCCTGAAGTTTGGTGGAAATATTTTGTTTGAAACTGGAAGAAATTTTGTTCTATGCATAATTTGGTTAGTTCGATGTAGTCTGAAATTTCAGGTGATGCCATTCCAAGTGATTTGAGCCATTTTTCTATCAATGGTGAGAGTTGATTAACTGGTATGCTGGGAAACAGTGATTTAACATCATACAACTTGCATACAGTCATTTGAAAAAACAATAGCAAAATCAAGCATAATACCAAACAAATATGCAGTTAAACCGGATAACCCAACCGTACCTAGACTTTATGGCTTACCCAAATTACACAAACCATCCATAACAATGAGACCTATAGTTAGCAGTATAAATTCACCAACATACAAACTTGCAAAGTGGCTAACAAACAAATTCAACTCATGTGTGTTTGGAGGAATTTAGTAACAGTGACGTCAAAATTAATATAAAAATTATTTGTGGTTGGTTTATTGACACTCGTCACTTACTTTTTCATATATTTATGAGAGACTAGTTTCAAAGGCCCTGGCCTCCATTTTCAATCTCTTTCCAACTGGCATCTGTTGTTGTCTTCTCTCTGGTGGTGGAACTATGAACTTTTTTGTCAAATTATCTACTGGCGGGATTTCAAAGTTCATTACGCGATCCTTATTTTTCCAGATGAATATGTTCTCCCATGTTGTCAATCTATTTTGGTTTATCACTCCTTTTAATAATTTTGGATTTGGATCAATGTCATGGTTTTCATTCCAAAAATGAAATGCTACTGCTGACTTGTCTTCTTGTTTCAATCTGATGTTTCTAAAGTGTTCTTTGACTCTGGTTTTTAAATTTCTTTTTGTTTGACCTATGTAGCATTTTTCACAATTCTTACAATTTATTTGGTATATTCCAGATTTGTTACCTGAAGGAATTTCATCTTTTGTTTTTGAATTTAGTAATTTTAAAATTGAGTATCTATTAGTGGGTGCCAAGATGATATTTTGTTCCTTGAATATCTTTTTAAATTTATTAAATGTTTTTGGATGATATGTGAATGAACTGAATATGCTGTTGCTTTCTTTTTCTTTAATAAATGTGGTTGCTTCCTTAATGGTTTTCTTTAGTTTAGATTTTCTAATTTTCTTCTACACCAAGCTTTTGTTGTATCCGTTTTCTTCTGCTATGTGTGTTATTGCTTTTTGTTCCTTGAAATATTATTCTTTTTCCATGGGTATGTTGACTAGTCTGTGTGTAAGGCTGTTTATTATTGTATGTTTATGTGTAATTGGGTTGTGGCTATTATTTTTTATATAATTTTCTGAATGTGTTGGCTTCCTGTAAATTCCAAATTTTATTTTTGTATCATTCCTGATGATATTTAGATCCAAGAAAGGTAGTTGTCCATTGATTTCCTTTTCTATTGTGAATTTGATAGTCCTTTCTTGCAGATTGAGTAATTTTAATGCCTCATCTTTATTTCCAAGCATACCTACAGAAAAATTGCAGAATGTGTTAAAAAAATGGCTAGCTACAATTGATATGGAAGCAATAGAAGCAGAAGAATATATTTCTCTAACAAAAATATGCATTGAACAAAACTTTTTCAGCTTTAATGGAAAACACTACAAGCAGAAATCAGGATTATCAATGGGCAATCCACTTTCACCTTTTTTGGCTAACTTATTTATGAGTGCATTTGAAACACAAATTAAAAAGTCCTTCCCATTGATCTTCAAGGTTTGGTATAGATATGTTGACGACATCTTTGCAATTGTACCAAGTAAACATTTAGATGATGCATTAAAATTACTCAATCTGCAAGAAAGGACTATCAAATTCACAATAGAAAAGGAAATCAATGGACAACTACCTTTCTTGGATCTAAATATCATCAGGAATGATACAAAAATAAAATTTGGAATTTACAGGAAGCCAACACATTCAGAAAATTATATAAAAAATAATAGCCACAACCCAATTACACATAAACATACAATAATAAACAGCCTTACACACAGACTAGTCAACATACCCATGGAAAAAGAATAATATTTCAAGGAACAAAAAGCAATAATACACATAGCAGAAGAAAACGGATACAACAAAAGCTTGGTGTAGAAGAAAATTAGAAAATCTAAACTAAAGAAAACCATTAAGGAAGCAACCACATTTATTAAAGAAAAAGAAAGCAACAGCATATTCAGTTCATTCACATATCATCCAAAAACATTTAATAAATTTAAAAAGATATTCAAGGAACAAAATATCATCTTGGCACCCACTAATAGATACTCAATTTTAAAATTACTAAATTCAAAAACAAAAGATGAAATTCCTTCAGGTAACAAATCTGGAATATACCAAATAAATTGTAAGAATTGTGAAAAATGCTACATAGGTCAAACAAAAAGAAATTTAAAAACCAGAGTCAAAGAACACTTTAGAAACATCAGATTGAAACAAGAAGACAAGTCAGCAGTAGCATTTCATTTTTGGAATGAAAACCATGACATTGATCCAAATCCAAAATTATTAAAAGGAGTGATAAACCAAAATAGATTGACAACATGGGAGAACATATTCATCTGGAAAAATAAGGATCGCGTAATGAACTTTGAAATCCCGCCAGTAGATAATTTGACAAAAAAGTTCATAGTTCCACCACCAGAGAGAGCAGACAACAACAGATGCCAGTTGGAAAGAGATTGAAAATGGAGGCCAGGGCCTTTGAAACTAGTCTCTCATAAATATATGAAAAAGTAAGTGACGAGTGTCAATAAACCAACCACAAATAATTTTTATATTAAATTCAACTCATTTCCAAAATTCGACAGCCTAAGCATCAAATACACCTATGAACACATTAAGGATACTGAACTAAAAGAAGAGGACACACTAGTCTCGTTTGATGTTAAATCACTGTTTCCCAGCATACCAGTTAATCAACTCCCACCATTGATAGAAAAATGGCTCAAATCACTTGGAATGGCATCACCTGAAATTTCAGACTACATCGAACTAACCAAATTATGCATAGAACAGAATTTCTTCCAGTTTCAAACAAAATATTTCCACCAAACTTCAGGGTTAGCAATGGGCAACCCCCTATCACCCTTCCTGGCCGATATGTACATGAGTGCATTAGAAATAAGGATCAACAAAGGTTTCCCTTGGATGTTCAAACTCTGGCAACGATATGTAGATGACATCTTTGCAATAGTATCAAAAAAACACATCAGTGATGCACTAAAACTTTTAAATATCCAAGAAAAAAGCATCAAGTTCACTGTAGAAATAGAAAAAGATGAGCATTTACCATTTATGGATCTAAAAATAATGAGGAATAAAAACAGACTAAACTTTGGCATTTACAGAAAACCAACACAGACAGACAACTACATAAAAGCTAATGGCTACAACCCAAGATCCCACAAACAGGCAATCTTCAATAGTTTAGCACACAGACTGGTAAACATCCCTCTCACAGCAGAAGAATACAAAACAGAATGCAACAAAATAATTAAAATAGCACAAAAAAATAACTTTCCCAAATCATTAGTGGACAAAAAAGTGAACTTAGCAAAAAAGAAGAAGCTACTAAAGGAAACCACAACCCTCTCAGCTACAGAAACTAATATGATTTTCAAAAAATTCACTTACCATCCATGGGCCTATGATAAATTCAAAAAAGTCTTCAAAAAACAAAACATTCAACTAGCACCAGTCAACCATTTTTCCTTAAAAAACCTAATTTGCTCAAACATCAAAGATGCCATTCCATCTAACAAAAAATCTGGTATATATCAAATTGAATGCAATGACTGTAGTCAAATTTATATTGGAAAAACCAAAAGAAATTTAGAAACAAGAGCAAAGGAACACTTTAGAAACATAAGATATAAGCAATTAGAAAAATCAGCAGTTGCCACACATTTTTGGGGAAAAAAAAACCACAACATAAATCCAGAACCAAAACTACTAAAACATACATCAGGAAAATAAGAACTATCCACATGGGAACATATCTTCATTTCAAAAAATAGGAACAAAGTATTCAATTTCGACATCCCCCAGAAAGATTTGTTCAGCAAGTTCCTTGAACCGCCACCAGAGGAAACCTGTGACAAAATATCGTCAACTACACCAATGAGAACCAGTCGAGAGCTGGCTGATGATAGAGGCAAAGCCTCAGAAACATGTTCCGGAAAAATTTAAAAGTAAGTGTTGTTTAGTGTCATTAATCGACTCTCTTTAAAGTTAATTAATAAAGACTAGAAATAGTTTTTCCAATTAATTTTGACGTCACTGTTACTAAATTCCTCCAGTCACGCATAACGTATCCTGATGTCACTAAATACTGGGAAGCTAGAAGGAAAATGACTTGGTTGTCAATTCCTGAGCATTAGACACACACACAATCTGTAATTGTCTGTAAGACTCTGTCCCATAGCTGCCAATCAAGTAAAGAATCTTCTGCAGTTAGATGACAGGTGCAATTTGACCCAGGGAAATTAGAATTTCACCCAATTGTAGTCACATCCTGGAGAGATTGCTATGTGCCTCTTCTAAAAGTGCAGTGTGCTGCTGAGGAGGAGACAAATGTTTTCAATCCAAACAACCCCTTCTCTGAATAACTGCACCAGTCTTGTAGCCGTAAATATAGGAACGTCCAGTGTTTTTGTAGCTTGAGCCAGAGTATATAGCAATATTCATTAACTTGAGAGATCTTCTCTTAAGTTTGTCTTTATGTGTGTGACAAGCCATAGTAGAGGTCAGTATGATTACAAATATATCATACAGAGCTTCAAAGGTGCATGCTCATAATTATATAAGTGCTATTCATAACAGAAGAATGAGACTTGTTTGCACATCCAGTATAGAAATGTTTGATTTTGTTCTTTAATTTAGAATTCTTACTACTATGACATTTATTTTGAAAACAAAAGCGTAATTTGTTTTTGTATACAAATGTCTTACAATTGATAGATGTGTTGTGCATGGAAAACATACTGAATTGCCATATATTTAACAAATTGAAATTAAAATTAAAAAAAGAAAATGCACAGCAAGGATTCAAACTCAGATTGTTCCAATTATGAGACATTTATTTAATCACTCGACTACCATGCATACTACCAAACTGAAAGGTATTTCATACTTACTGTATAGTTTTGGAATGACACAGGTTAGTATTAAATTGTATATTGGAACACATTGTCAATGAATGTTTCAGACATTTTCCAAATCATTTATTTTGTCTTAGGCTGTACATGATGAGGTAAAAACTTAAAGCAACAGAGTAGTTCATTTTCTAATTTCATTCTCTTGAAGAGCAGACTGCTTTAAATATATTGCTCTCACTTCTGCAAACTTAAGTAGGAAAAATGTTTACCCCTTTGAATTAAAATTAATATACTTTTATTCTGAAAATTTAAAATCTTTAATTCTAATAATAAAGCAATATGTTCTTTTAATGTGCTTTTAATGTATGCCTGTGCTTTGCATTTTTTGCAGTGCTTTCTAAGCTTGCTTATATTTAGAATGCTCAGAAAAAGAAGTTAAAGTCTGAAATGTACTTCTAGGAATGTACAACATAGTTTAATAAAATTTATTTTGTATCATTCTCTAATAAGTCAGTACAAATTTGTGATATGACTTAATATTGCAAATGGATTTCAGAAGAAGAGCAGAAAGTGATGACATCAATTTTTACTTTTACTTCTTTTTTATATGTTGTGTTTTATTTTGATAGTGCACTCCTGCATGTTGTGTCTTGCCTTTGGTTCTGTTTGTTACTGTTTTCAGATTCTGCTACTTTTCTTGGGTATTTTTACTATAAGTGTTAATTGTAAACCAACACAGAGCAGTTACATACTATTGGTAAAAATATTCTTATTGCTCTGTACAATCTTTACAATTATGTAAACAGATCTTCTGTCTTTCTTAAAATGAAGATGGTCTATTGCAGCAGTTTTATAGGTTATTAAGCATATGTATTTGAAGTTAGATTATTGTTCATTTATTACATGCTTAGTTAATTTTGTATCTCTCTAGCTTCATTTCTGTATCAAAATTGACTGGAAGATAGTGATGGAAATGAAAATAATCTGTGAAACCTGTTCCAGTAAAGTTCAATGCAGAAAGGAAGTTAGTGATTCAAAATTAATTTTTAGTATGTAATATGTTTTTATAAAAGAAAAGAATTCAGTTGTTTTCTTATTTGCAGATTGGCATTATACCTCTGGAATTATTTTACTTTGATGCCAAACCTTCAATTAGTTACAAACTAAGAAACATGTGTTGTATTTGAGAGTCCAAACTTCCTGCATTATCAATAAAATGAGTGTTTCAGAAGAGCATTGTAAAAATTTAAAAAGTATACCCATTATCTGCTTCTGTGTACTGCATTTTTGTACACAACTTATTCTAGGGTGAACGTTAAATACAAAATTATCCCTACAGAATGTAATTGTAATGTAAAAGTTAGCTACGACAGTGGTGTGTGTGTGTGTGTGTGTGTGTGTGTGTGTGTGTGTGTGTGTGTGTGTGTGTGTGTGCGGGCACGTGTGCGCGTGTGTGTGTGTGGAAGCAGTGGATAGATGGTCATATGCAGCGAAGAGTGGGAACTGGACCACAAAAAATGACTACAGCACGGGATGACTGTCATCTTGTCCGTATGGCCATAATGGACCATACAGCTTCATGTGCAGTGTTGGCTCGATGCTCGTGCACTGCAACAAGTGTGAACTTGTCTGCATCATTGATTCATCGCCACCTGCTGCAGGTTGGACTGGTTGCATGCATACCATTATGTCGGCTTCCATAGTCCAGAAATCACAAGCTTCTCCGACTGCAATGGGCATGTGAACACCGTCACTGGGATGCTGAGTGGCAAAATGTTGTCTTTTCAGATGAGTCCCACTTCGTGTCCTATAGTGATGGCCGCATACATGTCCGACGGTACTGTGGTGAATGCAATCTGGAAGGCTGCATTGTTGAGCAGCATATTGGACAAACACCAGGTATGATGGTTAGGGGTGCCATTGCTTACAACTGATCTTGCCTCCTACGAATTGACGGCACTTTGAACAGCAACCAGTACCTTACAGTGGTTGGGGAGCCTGAGGTATTGCCCCTGCTTCAGGCATCTCCTCAGGACATATTTCAACAGGACAATGCTTGGCCACATATTGCGAGGAATGTACAAGCCTTCTCAAAGAGCATCGGGTACCATTTCTTCCCTGGTCTGCATGTTCGCCTGACATGTTGCCCATCTAACATGTCTGGGATATAGTTGTTTGACACCTGGTGCGTCATGATCCTCCAATAACTAGTGTCATGGAGTTGTGGGCTCGAATACAACCTACATGGAGGGAAAACCCTCAGAAACGTATTCAGAAACCTTTTGATGCAATGCCATAGTATATAGCAGCTCTAATTGCGGCACATGGAGGCCATACAATATACTGAATATTGGGGCTCAAAGGTCATGTACAGATTACTTGTCATGTACCTAACCTGTGGTATTAAATTCATTGAATTCATGCGTTTCCTTCTTGGTGCTGCAATTTCCACAAACAGTAGTGTATTTCTAATAATACAAATAAACATAAAGGAAATGGTAACTGTTTCTATTATTGCTTTCTTATACGTCATTGGCTCCTTTATTGATGATTATTTAAAAACATACAACTTAACACATATATTTCTCTCTACAACGCAAAGTAATGTCATGCTAGATGGAAGACATATCCATGCAGATAAGCTGACATGTTTTTGTACTAACTTATTGATTTTATAATACACAGTGATATTTTAGTGCCTGTTAAGAAGTGGAGGACACAGTGGTCAGATTTCATACCTCCCTATAGTAACAAGGATTGTGAATGATGGTATACTGTTTGTCAGTGTGCAAGTGTTTTGAAAATATTTTCAATTGAATAGCATATGATTTTAGTGGAAAATGTTTTTAGAGAAGGTGGTAAATATGCAGAAAAAGGTAAAACGGTGGTTTACAGGAAGTTTACAAATTGCAATTGCTGTTTAGCATATTTTTTATGAATACATAGACTAATTAAGACTGTTGGGTCACACTGGTTCCATGAGACTGATGCTTAATGAAGCGATAGAGCCTGATTTTTTTCTTTTGGGTTTCTGCAGTCAATAGTGTATAAATATAATCTGAAATTAAGTGATAAATTTCATTAATTCAGCAACAAAGAACACTTGAATCAAATTGTTGAACAAAAAATTTTCATGGTATTTATATTTACACCAGCTGCAACTCAAGTCTATATAGATTGTGTATAAGCACAAGAAGAATAGCTGTATGTATTTGTAATACGGATGAGATGTAAAGAGTTAATAGGTTGTATAAAAAAGGAAGTGAAATAAAAAAAAGAAACTTTTCAATCTGTGCATTCAATGAAATAGGGGTCTTTCAGTTTTCTGTGAATGGGTAAACTAATAAAGCTTTTTATAGATTGAGTCAACATGAAATTCAATGCCATGGCTAGGATTTGAACCACAGATCTCCTGGTTTCCGTCCTGTTGCTCTAACCCATTGTGCTACCATGGCCAACGTGCCGTCCTGACATTAAATTCTCCATTTGACTCGTCTATTTCCCCAGTAGACCACTAGGGACTCTCGAATTCCAGATACACCGTTTGTGGCAACTTACTATCGTAAATACTTGAGTCCCAGGGTTCATCGTTAAATTCTTATTATTTTAGTTAATTGATGGAAATTAATCATTTCTTCACACTAGCCATATACAGGCTAAGGTTGTTGATAGATTGAGTCAACATGAAAAATTCAATGTCATGGCCGGTATTTGAACCACGGATCTCCTGGTTTCCATCCTGTTGCTCTAACCCATTGAGCTACCATGGCCAATGTGTCGTCCTGACATTCAATTCTCCATTTGAGTTGTATATTTCCCTGGTAGGCCACTAGGGGCTCTCACATTCCAGATACACCGTTTGTGGCAACTTATACTTGTGTTACGTTATAATTGAATGTAGGTTAGGTATATTTGATGTTTAACTTTGTAATATTTAAGTGTGAATTTACTGACGTATCCTATATCAAGGTACTATGTACAGATTTGATTTTAAAGGATGAATAAATTTGAATTTGAACCTTATCCTGTATACGGCTAGTGTGAAGAAATGATTAATTTCCATCAATTAACTAAAATAATAAGAGTTAAATGATGAAGCCTGGTACTCGAGTACTTATGATAGTAAGCCACCACAAACAGTGTATCTGGAATGCGAGAGCCCCTAGTGGTCTACCGGGGAAATATACGAGTCAAATGGAGAATTTAATGTCAGAGCAACTGGATGGAAACCAAGAGATCCATGGTTCAAATCCCGGCCATGGCATTGAATTTTTCATGTTGACTCAATCTATCAACAACCTTAGCCTGTATACAGCTATTGTGAAGAAATGATTAATTTCCATCAATTAACTAAAATAATAATGCTCTTTATTAATTTGTTCTTCATTTTGTATTGCTTTCTCCAATTCGCTGGAACCAGTCTGCCATTGTATAGGATCAGAAATGCTTACCACCAAGTTGCCATTTCTTGCCTGCTTTACCACTGTTTAGGGACTAAGGATCGACTATAATATAACTTATAGCATATTGTTTTTATTAACTTTTGTCAGAAATATTGGAGAGCAAGAGAGCTAATGGCTTCATTGCCAAAGCCTAGCATTTGAAAACAACAACAACAACTTTTGTCATTGTTCTGGCCATATCCAAAAGTCAACACATTGGCTGCCAGTGGAATTAAGTGCATCTTGAAGTATTGTCACACCTTAAATATTCCTCTTGAGTTTACAAATAAGGTGTATTTGACATAGGTGTAAACCAGGTATTATTTACCATTCAGTAATAATCAGACTTATTCAATATGGTATGTCATTTTGTCAATTTAAATAGAAAATCAGTTGTGCTAGTTGAAGGTGGGGGGAGAGAGATAGATACACACATTTGTACTAAATGATACAGTATAACCTTATTAGCGTGGTCTTAAAAGGGAGTGTAGCCAAAATAACTAATAAGCAGGCATGGGAATTTCTAAGCATTAAAACCATGATGGAAGGAAATAAAGACTATGATAGGGTAGTTGCAGATAAACAACCAACCCTTGTACAGCCTTTTGGATTTGGCAGACAGCACTTGAACTGCTTATCAGTAATCCTTATCCTTTGTTGTTTTGCAGTCTTTGGTTTGAGTGCAGAATGCAGAGCTTAACAATTCCTATATCTGCTAATAGTAGTAATAGTGGTAATTTATTTCCTTTTACATCAACAGATGGAAATACAAAATCAAGATTACAATTATAAAATCCACACTGAAATATGCCATATATTCCTAAATCCTGAAAATCCTATCATGTTATGTTGCCCACCATTGAATAGTAATTCAGCCCCCATACACCTAACCCTAGGTTTTTGTGTATTGGAGGCCCTCTGCTCCTTTTTACACTTTTTGCCATTTCACCTATCCCACTCTACATTTTTCTCTTAATTGTTCTTAGCCATCTCTCTTTAACTTTCCCTAAATAATTCCCTATATTTCTCCTGTTCTTTTCTCCTTTTACTGACAACATTTTTCTAATTACTACTTCACCCCCCAAACTGTCCCATTTACGTAGCCAAGCCTGCTCTCTCCATATCTTTGTTTGACTACAATTTAATATACAATGGAAATCTGCATTCTCTTCTCCACACAATGGACATTTATCTAACTCCCTCTCTTGACCTATACCTTTCAAGTTTCTCACTCCTGTTCTCGCCCAAGCAAAACCTTCTCGCCCTAACTTACTACATATATCTATATATCCTTCCCTCCCCCAGGTTGTTTTTATTTCTCTATATAATCTCAGTGAGCTTTTGTCACTTGTATTGGCAAAAATGTCTTGTCTGTCAATGTCTTCTAATCTTAGCTTAACTTCTTTCCAGAAGCCTCTATACCAATACTCTGCATTTATCCAAGAATGACCCATACCTATCTGCTTCAACAAGTCATACATTTTATGTGCCCAAGACCCACCCCAGTTACTTCTCTTTTGAATATGAAAACATTCTTTAATTATATTGCCATCTTCCAAGTTAGTGATTCTGTATAAATATTTCATTGCCCTTGACAAGATTTTAATTTTAGTAGAATGCCTGCCTAGTTCTAATTGTGCTGCCCCATTAGGTGATGCTATTGGTAATCCCAATATGTATTTACAAAAGGATCTATGCACTCTATCAGTCTCTCTCCAAGCCTCATCTATTCGCCAAACCTCTGATCCATGTAACATTTTATTTTCTACTACTGTTGTATAAATGCTCTCCAACCATTTGACATTTATATCTGGCAGTTTACTGTAGCATGATCTTATCACTCTCATGGCCATTTTACCTTTTTCCACCGACATCTTTTTTTGTTCTTTCCAGCTGCCATCTGAACTCAACCTTGTACCCAAATAATCAAATCTCCTTACTACCTCTATTTCTCTTCTGTTAACCTCCCATTTCTCATCCTTACGCAACCTGTATCCTTTTTTGAAGACCATAATCTTTGTTTTGTTTTCATTCACTTTCAAACCCCATTTATTGCAATAAGAATTGGCTGCCACGATTGCTCTTCTCAGCCCTCCACTTGATATGGACCCAACTACTAGGTCATCTGCAAACAGTAGCCCCGGTATTTCTTTATTATTAATAACTGGTGAATGTACCCTACAACTTGATATCTCCTCTAAAATTCCATCGATATAAAGATTAAATAATACTGGACTAAGTTTACATCCCTGCCGTACTCCTGCCTTGCTTGATATAGATTTAGTTACTTTGTTGCCTGGTAGTTTTATACACAGTTCATTCTCTTGGTATATCATTTTAATTACTTCTATAAATGCCTGACTTATCCCCTTACTGCTTAATTTTAACCACAATGCATCTCTATTAATAGAATCAAATGCCTTTTCTAGATCAATAAATATCATATATACCCTTCCCCTTTTATTGCTCAGATATTTGTGTACAATTGTTTTAATAATAAAGATGTTGTCCGATGTTCTCCTGCCCGGTCTAAAACCTGCTTGGAACTCCGATAGTTTATTCTCCTTTTCAACCCAATTTTGCAACCTATTTGCTGGAATTCCAGTGAAAATCTTCCCTAGAATAGACAATAAACTAATCCCTCTGTAGTTAGCTGGATCTGGTAATAAGCAACGTAGTGCTATACATGAATTGATGTGAGAAAAGAAACATCTTTTGCTCGGTTAATAAATAATATATTTCATTCAACAGTTACAGCACAAAATATATTGTACTTAAGTGAAATATATATTTTTTCCTTTACCCCTTTTCGTCACAATTTTGCACAGAATGTAAATATAGTTGAAAAACTGCAAGAGAAATAGAAAATGGACAAGGGGCCTTTGAAGTCCTTTCATGCATAGAAAATATATTACTATAAATCCATTTTGAGTGTCTGCAGCATTTATTTCAGGAGTGGAGTTCCAAGTTCCTGAAATGTAAATGTTAATATCTACTGCTAACTAGCCACAGCAATATATTTCCTTACCATGCTTTTAAAACATTTCAAGTAAGTTGTCAGAACTGTTTTTACTTATTTCATACTTTCATCTGACAAGAAAGAAAATCATTACTACTCTCATCATAAGAAGAGAAATTAGGCATAATTGCTATTAAATTGCTGGATATGTGTAAAGAGACAGTAATGAATAATATAGCACAGTTACTTGGAACCTAGTAACAAGGTTTAATGTATAATTTCCATGCTCGTTTCCAATTATAGGGCTGGATCAAAACCTTTTGCTCATTCTTAGTATATATTAAGTTCTTAATTTGTCTTTTAATAAATGCAGGTATATTTGTTAACAGAAGTTACAGGTCGTGCATTTGTTCTTAACGAATGAAAGTTTTATATGAAAGGTTGGGTGCGAGTCACTACTCACCTTGTGTGTGTGTGTGTGTGTGTGTGTGTGTGTGTGTGTGTGTGTGTGTGTGTGTGTGTGTGTGTGTGTGTGTGTGTGTGTGTGTGTGTGTGCGGGGGTGGGGGTGGGTGTGGGTGTGGGTGTTTTTAAGGTCATTCGTCAAGAACTAGCATGCAACCTATAAACTATTTCTTGAAGGACCTTCCTACTCGAAATTGTGTACTTTGTACAGAAGAAACTTCTGCAGTTAGTAATATCATCTCCAGAAGTGCCAAAATTTAATAGCTGCAGATCTTCCATTATGCTACTAGGAAGCAAGAAGACAATTGGAAAAATAGTATGCTAAGCATTAGCAAACAATCATCCTCCTGTTTCCTGAATGAGGTAGTCATTTCATAATGAAAGAGGCCAAGCTTAGTGAAATAAATAAAATATACTTCAGATAGAGTGCATCCTAAAGTTTGGTAAACCATCATGTCATCTCAAAGTCTTAGAAAACCCTGCTTTCAAAAAGGCTACTTTACTGATTATAACAAGCATCTATGACAATGGAGCTAATTGCTAGAAAATTACATGTGATTCAAGGTGTGTCATTAGGTACCAAATAACCATATGATTTACAGTTCCATCTCTTAAATCTTCATTACTGCTAAGAAAAAGTTGCATTTTGAATATATTTCCTATTAGAGTAAAACCTTGTTAACCCAAACCAGTTTTGAAAAAGAAAAAAAATGATGTTTTGCTTAGTAAGGAAAACTTATTCTACAGACAATAAACTGATATTCCCAGTAGGTGCATTACTCGAATTCTCTTGCCAGCAGAAACAAGATTGAAGAAGAAAATATAAGTGTGGAAGGAGAATTTATAGACATTTTTAAAAATATTGATGGCTGTTCCGCTGTTGAGGAAGATGACAATGACAGCTGGTTTAAATCGACAATGATGGAGGTTATAAACTGATTTTAGAGGAAGACATTATTGCATAATGTAATGTTACCGAAAATGAAAATGAAGAGTGTTCAAATTCATACAGTGTTGATGAACCAGCTATAGCTATGGCCCACACACAAGCAGTAGTAAACAGAGAAATTGATACTACACAAATAAAAATATTTACTAAATATTTTTATTTGTGTAGTGTTTGTTACTCCACTGTAAATAGCTTCATTTTCTGTGTAATCAGAGAAATTGATGCTTTATTTCGAGAGTTACGCCAAAACATTGCCAAATGAACTTTTAATGTTAAATTGGATGTGAGATCATGCTGCTCGCAAGCAATACAATAAACTGAGATAGCAGAAGCTCTTTGCGTGTTTTACTACTGACTAGTTTGTAGGTATATTGGGTACAATGCAAATAAATAGGCTATTACAGTACATATAGTGGATGTGTTTTTAGGTGAAATTATGCAGATAGTAATTTATACACTCCATTAAAAATATTTCGGTGATGTACATTTTTTTTTAAATCATTTTTCCGTCATTCTTTGGATAATGCAGATTTTCACTAACTCGGATTGGCCCTGGTCCCAGTTATCTGGGTAAACGAGGTTCTACTGTATTAATTTTCAGAACACAGTGTATTTTGATTCCTAAAAGGTAATATATAAAGTAGTGGGTAATGAAGCCATTCACTCTCTTGCACTCCAGTATTTTGATGTTATGTTGGTACTCAACCCCAATGATATTAAGAATACTTGAGGCCTAGGGGATCATTTCATTTTCTTTCCTGTTCATACTTTTCTCTACATAGGGTGACATAACTGCCATTTATGGTGCTCAATTTTAAATGGTTATAAAAAAGTTAAATAAAAAGAGTTGGAAAGTATTGTTCCAAAATGTGGTATTCTGTATTTGATTTTGTGTTATGGTACAGTTTTGCTCCAGATGGAAAAGTAATGAAATACTTTTAAATGCTGTGGATTATGCTTTTTCTTACAAATGAAATAAGCTGTCACAGTCTAAGAAGGTAATGAATCTTTTTATCCAATCGTAAATAATCATAGTATATGTGAAATAGCCAAAAAGGAAATTGTTTGCCCTAAGATATAAAGCCAGCATCAACAGTAAAGAAGTTTGAGAAATTTCTACAAATATTATTTACTTAACATGTAAAACTATAATCTTCAAACCATTGTTTTGCAATTATTTGATCCCCATATAATTTGCTTCTGAAAAACCTTAACAGGAAAGTGATGAACACGAGAGTGACTATTCAGAAACAGCTTTGCTTACAGCAAAGGATGCAATAAGCTTGTGGATTCTTGGTACTCGTCAGGTATGTTGCCTAATAAAAACTGGATCCCATTCATGTTCCACGATTTTTACATTTGAACAAAAGCTTTGTATGTGCATGCAGAGCTTGTGAGAACTTAAATGTATTATATGTGTTTCTATTAGCATGTGCCTTTTATTTTCATTTTAGAAAAATAGTGTTTTGTTGTGATGTTTCAATTAGTTGAGTTTCATTGTTAAAATACAGGAAAATAAATAGCACATGCATGCAGTAAACATTACCTGTGTAGCATTTATTTTTTCTGGTGCTTTTCCATTACTGCTCTGTGATTAAGGTGGGGTGTATTTGTTGGCAAACTTCAAACTGATACACAAAGGAAAACATTTCAAAATCAATGAGCAATTATTTTATAAGTGGAAATTTATACTGAATGTGTAGTGTCACTAATGCACCAATATCAAGTGTAGAAATGTTTGGTAAGGATTTTATGGATATCTTTCAGAAATAAAGGGTCTGTAAAATATACAATAACCTGGGCTGTCTCCCCTAAGAAAACTAATTTAAATTATTATAAAGATATATAACTTCTAACAATAAAGGTAAAAAAGTTTGAGAGAACCTAGAGTCCCTGGCAAAATTGTGCCATCAGAAGTACATTAAAATTCCTTACCTTATTGTAGGTGCTGAAAATGTTGACCCGCTCTCAAACAGGCAGCATATCTCATAAAAATATTCTTAATCTCCTTAACTCAGCAACAAGAATCCTTATGGTTTCTTGCACTTTATTTCCTGCAGTTTATGATGGTTAGAACAAGGATGTATGCTGCTGAGCTAAGGTGAGGGAGCAAGAACATTTTAATAAGATATGCTGCCTGTTTGAGAGCAGAAAAGCAACATTTCCAGCATCTGTTAGGGAACTATTTTGGTGTTTTTCTCGAGGCACAATTCTCTTGAGAGATTTTCAGTTCTCTCATGCATTAGAGAGTCCATGCAATGCTTTACAATATTTTTCTTTATAAGGTCAATCATTGATAATTGATTGTTCTAACACACACACATTGTGTGTAGGCAAACTGAAAAATATAATTAGAACTGAAAAATTTAATGCTGTTGTCAGGATTTGAAATATGAATTTTCCGCTCTATGCGTGCCTGCTCTTACCACTGAGCTATCATAGCAACATGCTGATATGACACAAAATTTTTTTTACTGACTCTCAAATCCCAGCTATGGCATTGAATTTTTCAGTTCTTATTCTACCTTTCAGCATTCCCATATATTTTAAAGATGCTATACCTTGCTTAGTATGCATAACTATTTCAAACTCTGAGTTTGCCTAATCTGATTTCCTGCTTTTTCAGGTAAGAGATAACAATTTGTAATTTTTCTGAGGGAAAAACAAATTTGTAGAAGCTGAGGGATAAGAAGGAAAAACCCTTAAAACTGTTTGCTAGAGAATGAGCACTCACCTGACAAGCTTGTGCCATTAATTCTCGACCCTGGGCAAAATTTTTACGCTCATAATCTTTTTTTAATTAACAGCTGTTTGAAAAACGAACACACATGAAAGATAATATTTCTAGCATGTCTATGTGAAATCTTAAGAGTTGCCGTAAGTCATCGAGGGACACTTCTACTAGGTTTCCTAATTAACACATTTACTAACTTTGAAAAGCATGTTTGCACTCTTAAAAGTTCATCATTTTAGTGAATTCAAGTTACAAAATGCATCAGCATGTATCTGTTTTCCTTCACAGACCATTACAGATTCTTTTCTTTCTGCTCAGGCCTTTTATCTTTCTCTCTCCAAAACCAGATGTCCTACAAACATGGGGTTTTGACAGTCACCTTCAGAAAAAATAGCTCTGTTACATGGGAAAACTAAAATAATTATGTAATTAGTATCTTTTGAGTGTGCAAAGAAATTAACTATAGGGTTCGGCAAATTGAGCGTGCATGTGTTTAACTGTACGTCACACTCACCTCACTGGCTAGCCAGTGATAGATCAACTGCACCTAGCCCTGCCTTATGTTTGCAATTACTCTAGCAGCATATTCTCTCTCTCTCCCTCTATTTCTGTCTTACTGAGATGTCAAATATAGTATTACTTTTACTGTTGTGCTGTAAATGGTGGCAGTTCATTATCTTAGAAGGTAGATTTTCCATGACAGCTTTATAGTACAAAAACTTACAATAGACTGCACTATATTTGAAAGCTCTCCGTTTTTCCAAACTCCAGGTCTCCGAACCATACATAGCAGTGCTTCAAATGTAAGAATTACGTATTATATTATTTTTAGTATTATTTTTATCATCATTATTATTATAACAGCAGTAGTAGCAATAAGAACTACGTAAACAATGTCTAAAAGCTATATCACGCTTTAATTTCGTGCTAAATGATAAATCTACTTCAACAGTCGTGTGCAGTTTGCATTTTACTGAGGACGACTAAGCCAGGCTGTAAAATTAAACTGCTGAAAACAGGAAGTATTCCAAGCATTTTCCCGAACTATCCAGATTATAAATTAGTGAAACAAGCAACACCAAGGCAACAAATTTCAAAAATACGCTTACACACAGAAAGCAGAAAATGGAGACGCAGTTCCATTAGAGAAAGTGTTAACAGTGCTGCTGATATTAATGCGCTGGATCATGTCACAGATGCACATACTTACAGCTGTGCTGCAATTCAGACTGAGGAGGTTATAATTTCCAAATTAAAGAGATTGGAAAGGGAGAATAACACCTTGAGATGTAAATTATGGGGAGCAAATAAAAGGCACAAAGAATTTGTTAACAAGCAGCAAGCAAATGAAGAAAGATTACTTTATTATGAAACCAATAATTTTCATAAATCAATTCAATTATTGATAAAAGACACCATTGTATACTGCAACACAGCTTCCAGACACAATCGTAATATTGGGCAAATTGAATAACATTAAAGGTAATGTGAATTTCTATCTTATAAGACCTACTAACGTATATTGTTAAACTGCTTTTAACTGTTTACTTAGTTTTTTTATCTTTTCTTCCTAGACAGCCTTGTTTCATGCAGCAGTCCACTTATCACTGGCATATATAGGAGGTTTTATAGTTAAAAAAATAGCGGCCGAATTCTCTTGTGCCACCTGTCTTTACTAATGTGTCTACCGCCAAGTGTACAGCATCCCTGTAAATCTCATATTCAAAAGGAACGAAAACTCCACGTTCTATTACCCATCTCCAGAGTTTGTTTCTCTTTTGGCAGTTATAGAGAAATTTATAACTGCTGTACCTAAGCTACCTAAAGTATGTGTGAGAAAAAGCCTAGAGGAAGACATAATGCCAGCAATGCAACATTGTTCTTATCTCGTGTGTGCAGAGAACTGAAAGCATTCAGAACTGCTAAGTGAACTGATATGCAAACATATTCCTGTGATATTAAGGTGCATTGTTTCTGCGACAACGGAAGTGTTTGAAAAATGTAAATTCCTAAACTGTAAACCACTGCATCGGAAAGTTCTGCGTCTGTAATGTCAACACATTGCAGCTGTATGTTGGAACAGGGGTCATCAGCCAGCACCATATGGCGGGTAGTGGAGAAATCTGTAACTTTTAGTCATAACACTCTAGCTGGCGAGTGCCGAGGCTTAAAGAAATGTGAGCGGGCTATGGTTAAACACAACCTTCCTCTTCTGTTGCTGGCCTAGCACTCCCCATGGTTGTGAAATATAGGTAACGACAAAGAAAGTAGAGAATATCCTAAATGCTTTTGAAAGAAAGATTCTGAGAAGAATTTTAGACCCAGTGTACAAAAATGGATTATGGAGACTTAGGTTTAACAATGAAATATATGACTATAAAGAGCCGGATGTAATGAAGATAGTTAAATTAAGGTTTCAGTGGCCTGGTCATATATTGAGAATGAACAACCAAGGTATACCTTTAAAAGCATTAAAAGGTAGAATGTATGTGAATAGGTTAGGTTATTTATTTGAAAGTAATGAGTCTGTAATTCAAACACAAACATAATTTAAATTATATATGTGTTTGGAGGAATTTAGTAACAGTGACATCAAAATTAATCTCAGAAACTATTTGTAGTTGGTTTATTAATACTCGTCACTTACTTGTTTATATTTATGAGAGACTAGTTTCAAAGGCATTCACCTCCATTTTCAATCTCTTTCCAACTGGCATCTGTTGTCTGCTCTCTCCCTGGTAGTTCCACCACCAGAGAGAGAGAGAGCAGACAACAACAGATGCCAGTTGGAAAGAGATTGAAAATGGAGGCGAATGCCTTTGAAACAAGTAAGTAACGAGTATTAATAAACCAACTACAAATAGTTTCTGAGATCACTTAAATTATCCTTACTTGGACTTGCTTCGGAGAATGGTGTGTCTCCATCGTCAGCAGTTATCCGACTGGTTGGGTCCGTGGTTTCCTGAAGTGAGCTGGTTGTCTGTGGTGGCATCTGTTGTCTGTGAGATGAACTTCCAAAGAGAGTTTTCAGGTGGCAATTCGAAATTTAAAGTATACTGTTTGTTTTTTATAATTAGCAATTTTTCCCAAATATCAAGTTTGGCTGCATTGCTGGCTAGCTTTACTGGTTTTATATTTGGTACAATTTCTTGATTGGTAGACTAGAAATGGTGGACTATTGCTGATTTTTCTATTTTTTTGTATTTCACACCTCATATGTTCCTGTAATCTAATATGTAAACTTCTTTTGGTTTTTCCTATGTAGAACTTATTGCAGTCTGAGCAGTTGATTTTGTATGTACCTAATTTCTTGTTTTCAGGTACTGGGTCTTTCAGTTGGTTGCATAATAAGTTTTTTAAATTGAATTTATTTATTGGGACTAGGGTGATGTACTGCTTGAAAATCTTGTTGAATTTATGATGCACTCTGGGATAATATGTGAATTTCCTGAACTGTGTTTCGGATTTTGATTCTATTAATTGTTTACTGTATCCATTAATTGCAGCTATGTTAATAATGTGGTTATATTCTTTGTTGTATTCATTCTGTTTCAATGGGATGTTGACTAGTCTATGTGCTAAGCTGTTCAAAACTGCATGTTTGTGGGGTGTAGGGTTGTAGCTATCGTTCTTGATGTAATTATCTATTTGTATTGGCTTCCTGTAGATGCCAAAAGGTATGTTATTTAATTCATGGATTATCTTCAGATCTAAGAAAGGTAGGTAGCCATCTTTTTCTATCTCTATTGTGAACTTTATTACTCTATTCTGTATATTCAATAGTTTTAAGGAATCTTGTATGAATTTGTGTGGAACAATGGCAAAAATGTCATCAACATATCTATACCAGTATTTGAAGATGTATGGGAAGGATGATGGAATATGTGTTTCAAAGTAGCTCATAAAGAGGTTGGCTAGAAACGGTGAAAGTGGATTGCCCATTGTTAGGCCGGAGGTCTGTTTATAGAATTTACCGTTGATGTATGCATAAATGAGTAAGTTTTGTCAGATCTTCTGCTTCTTCTGCTGAAATGTTAGTCTGTATGAGCCAATTCTTGAGGAGTAGCCATGGACCCCGAACTCATTTGAGCATCACTTCACCCATTTAATTCATTGTCCGATATGACTTAACGTTGGAGGACGTAAATTACACTCACACACACACTCTCTCTCTCTCTCTCTCTCTCTCTCTCTCTCTCTCTCTCTCTCTCTCTCTCTCTCTCTCTCACACACACACACGCACACACGCGCACGCACACACACACACACACACTGGAAGGATTCATCACCATAAACGACTTACATATCGTAAACGAAAATACAGGAGTGTCAACTTTTGAATCACCAAATGGAAGGAGCTGGATTGACTTGACATTAGTCAACAATAGACTTCTCCGAGACATAACCTGTTGGTACGTAGGAGAAGAAGAGAGCTGCTCGGATCACAAAATAATTTCATTCAAAATAGGAAATAAATCACAAAATCCCACATGGAAGTTTCAAGCCATAAGATACATAACAAAAGTAGAGAAATATAACAAATTCATAAACCTGTTAGCAACAAACTTGACCTCAAATTTTAATTGCAAGAGTAGTAGCGATAACTTGGACCAGGAACTCGCCCAAAAAGTTAACAGTAATTTGAACGCTGATCATCTAACCGAAATATTCCACTCTTCCCTGAAGGAAGCATGCAGAGGTGCATTTGGAGTGGGTAGGTGCAGGAAATAGGAGTTTAGAGGTAAATCTGTTCCATGGTGGACGGCCGAGCTTACAATATTAAGAAAAAGGGCGAACGCATTAAGACGACGCTATCAAAGAACCATGAACAATGAGCAGCTAAGACAAGAAAGAAAAATGCAATATTGGAAAGGCAACCAAGAGTATAGGGCAAAATTGAACACCGAAAAGCTAAGATCTTGGAAGGAATTTTGTAGTGCCACTGACGGAAATAATCCATGGTCAGTTGTTTACAAAATTGCGGCTGGGAAAACTAGAAACCAGATCTCTCTTACTACACTACAGAAAGAAGACGGAACTTATACCGAAGACACTCTAAGTACAATTCAGTACATGCTAGACAAGTTTATCCCGGATGACAGTGAACAGGATGATACTCAGCGACAAAGAGAACTAAGACGACGGGCAACGGAACCAATTGATACACCAAACGATATGGAATTCACGACTATAGAAATATTGTCAGCATTGAGAAACTTCGACCCAAGAAAATCACCAGGAGAGGATGGAATAACTAGTGATATCCTGCTTCAGGTTTTCAAGAGATTCCCAATTTTCTTCACAGCCTTATACAACAAGTGCCTCAATAGCGGTCAATTTCCAGAAAGATGGAAGCGTGCAGTAATAGTTCCGGTAATCAAGCCGGGTAAAGAAGATAGTCCAAGCGTAACGAAATACAGACCTATCAGCTTGATAAATATAAATGGGAAAATTTTAGAAAAAATTATGATGAATAGGATTCAGCATCACATCAACACCAGAAATCTTATGAATGATAGACAGTTTGGATTTAGGGCCCAGAAAAGCACGGTAGACGCACTTATGTCTATGAAAACTTTCATTGAGAACAACTTGAATACTTACGGATATATTGCTCTCATAAGTCTTGACGTAAAAGGAGCTTTTGACGCTGCCTGGTGGCCCAGCATATTAAATAACTTAAGAGAACTGAAATGCCCAAGAAATTTATACCAGTTATCTCAGAGCTATTTCAAAAACAGGACAACAAGTCTAAGCACAAATGAATTTAGCACTGAGAAAGAAGCCAAAAGGGGCTGCCCACAAGGTTCATGCTGCGGACCCGGCTACTGGAATATTTTGTACAACTCCCTGCTCAACTTAGTCTATACAAAACGAACTGAATTAATCGCTTTTGCCGACAACCTACTTCTCATGACGAAAGGAATGAGCATATTAGACGTAGAAAACTTTGCAAATCACGACTTGAAGAAAATTGAATATTGGGCAAGAGAAAATAAAATTACTTTCAATGACGCTAAATCAAAAGTATTAGTGATATCAAGAAAGAAACAAGCTGCAAACGAGAAGATAAACATCTATCTTAATAACATAATTATAGAACAAGTAGACATCATGAAATACTTAGGCGTTCATATCGACAAACAGTTCAAGTTTGATTATCATATTGACCAAGTGCATGATAAAGCTATAAGCCTAATTCACACTTTATCTAAATCAGCAAAACTAACCTGGGGACTTGGAAGCAAAGCACTAGAAACAATATACAGAGGAGCTATAGAACCTGTACTGACGTATGGAGCACCCTTATGGGCATCTGCATTAAACAACCCGAAGAATCTGAGAAAAATTCAGAGAATCCAAAGGTTGTTTAACATAAAAATCACGAAGGCATACAGGACAATTTCATTTGACGCATCTTGTGTTATTGCTGGCATCCAACCCATTGATATCACGATTGAAGGGAAAGTCAAACTGTACAACTTCTTGCAAAATAAACAAGACTATGACGCACCCTTGCCCCCCAGCGACTGGAACCACCCTGCAGAAGTACCTGAAGTTAAAGAAGCTGATGATGAAGACTCTATATTCAAAATATACACGGATGGAAGCAAAATAGGAGAGCAAGTGGGTGCAGCAGTTGTAATATTCAAACAAGGGACTTCAATTCGAGAGATAAAATACAAGCTAGACAGAAGATGTACTAATAATCAGGCAGAACAACTGGCCATATTTAAAGCGCTACAAGAACTTCAAAACTTTAACAACACACCGGAGGAAGAGAAGACTGTAGCGATATATACAGATAGTACAGTAACCCTAGCCATTCTGCGGAATAATAATAAACATAACTCCATAGCAGAGAAAACCCTTAATATATGTAATACCTTACAAAGACAAAAATGGAGAATACACTTCAGTTGGGTTAAAGCCCATGTAGGTATATGTGGAAATGAGTTAGCAGACAAACTAGCGAAATCCGCTGCTCTAGACGGAGATCTGCCCAATAGCTACAGTTTGATACCTATATCTGTAATTATTTCTGAAATACAAGAAACAGGACATCAGGTCTGGCAGAATAGGTGGAATGCCACGGACAAAGGGGCACTCAGCAAATTATTTTTTCCAACAATAAAAGATAGGCTGAAGAGAAAGCTTCCTTTAACACCAATTTTCACAGCAATAACTTCCGGCCACGGAAAAACCAAAGCTTATTTACACCGATTCCATATAGTAGACGATCCAAAATGCACATGTAACAGCTCCCAACAAACCGTAAACCATTTAATATACGAATGTGTAGACAAAAGTCAACAAAGAGCCAAGCTAATTCAAGATGTAACTCTAAATGGAAGCAAGTGGCCAGTAACCAACGAGAGTCTTGTAAAACACCACATAAAAGCATTCTGTAAATACATAAATTCAATTAACCTATAAAGATATGTAAATATGTATAACTTGTGAAATCAACTGCTAAAAGATCTAATGTAATATTAACATGTAAATATGTACAATTTGTAAAATCAAATGTTGGAAAAATGTAATGTAATGCATGTAATACTACTATGTAGTGGAGCATGCTGATTGTTATCAATAAAGAAAAAAAAAACAGACAGACAGACAGACGAATGTTTTTCAAAATACGTTGTAACATGGGCAGTTTTGAATGTTTTCAAATAAACGTTACCTATCACAGAATGTTGCAATACCATTTTGTATTAAGTGTATTCACAGATGTTTTGGAGACATTTCACGATATCTTAATCTTAGCTGTTTTTATTATAATGTGGAATAGAGAGAAATAAGTGTTGTCCTCTTAGAAAGCAATTTTTTTTCCATCAGCAGACACTACCCAGTTTATAATACCTATTGATAGCATCAGTGAATACTAACAGTATATGGACTGGAGTAAAGGAAAGTAGTGAAGAAGGTTTGAATGTTTTTTTTTAATTTAGCATCACTGTTGGTAATATTGTCAGTATTATTGATGCATTAATGTTACACATCAATGTATCTATCAGAAATGCAGTCATCATTTAGGACTGTTTTTCTGGCTACTCATATGATTTTGATGAACCATGCAATGACAATGCTGTAAATATAGTGCTTGCAACAGTTTGGACAAATAAGTTAAACCCTCATAAAAATGCTGGTGGATAAATGAATAAATAATGATATATATTTTAAGCCCAGTTGGGAATTTAAACAAATATTTGATTAAGACTAATGAAAGTTACATTCAGCCTATAATATGAGCTTTCCCCCTTCCATGTGGCTAAAAACAATAAGGTCTGCTCTTCCTGTGAATAGCCCTGTTCAAGAATAAGATATCTGTAGTAATGTAGATTTCTCCAGGCTCTGCTGACCACAATAATTAACTTCTATGTTTGCTAAGTATACTGGGCTGTTGTAGTGTACAATGGGTACATTTTAGCAGTAAATATGTAGATTAATAATACTAATTTATTATTATTTATTATTCATTATTCATTTAATATTGACCTACTTCCATGAACTTTTATAGGACATAAATCAACAAGTTAAAACTTTCCATGATTGCTAGGCTTATAGCAACTTTTGGAAATTACTATAGAAACTTTAAATTCCCAAACTGTTACTATTTGCAAGGTATCTTGAGGTCACTACTAGTCGCTCTTCAACTGATAAACATGCATGCATATTCTCCCTTAATTAATAGGATTTCATTGTATTAAATTATCTAAGTTGCCTGATCTCATTCCCTAATCCTCTGCTTTGGTGAGTTGTGTTTCCATCAACAAATTTATATAAGTATATTTTTCTCTCTTTTTGAGACATTTTTTAATCCATTGTATATATTCAGCACACTGTTTTCTTACTGGTGCAATAGTAACTGTTGCTAAATGTGACTTTGATTGATTTGAATCCATTTTGATGCACACAAACAAGGAGCTTTATTAATACTGGACAGAAATAGTGACAGCATTATTCACTGTGCAGTGTCTTTATAATTCTGATGTACATAGTAATATTGTCAATATTATTGCTGTGAATGTTACTGAATGTGTAGGGTCTTATATAAAGTTGAACAAAAATAATCAACTTATAACCATTGAGCATATATTCCAGTTTTGCACATTCTATTATAAGACATGAGGTTGAAGGCCTGTTGTATTGAAGTGCAGTCAATGTACAACAGTAGCTGTTCCACATATTTTGTAATTTTCACCTTTTTCCTTAAATACATTTTATTGTGCTACAATTTGGGATGTTTCCTCTGCATAAATCATAATTTATCTTGAAATGAATGTGCTAATGCCTAAGACTTGTATATCACATCCTGTGAAGGTTAGGAATATTAATTGTAACAATGTATTGATTTTATTGAACCTTAAAAGCTAAAATAAAATGCCTTTATACATTAATACTTTTTTTCTGATTTATACAAACAGCATTAGAGGGACTCATTTCTCTTTTGTTTGTATTCATAAAACTCTTAAATAAGACCTTTCAAATTTTGCATCAAATTGTTCAGAGATTACTTATTTGACTTTTACTTTTAAAACATGTAAGTAGGTTTCTTTACTTTCAGTATTTCACTGCAAATGCAGAAAATATCTGATGGAAATCAACAACATAGTTGAAGGTACCATTGGAACCCCTGTGCACATTCTCTGGAGCAGCTATCACCTTACTTGTCCAGTTTGCATTTTCTTGTCCACCTACTGGGAAAGCACATATTACTGTTCTCCAAAGCATTTTTCTATAAACTTATGAAGGCTAAAACTGCTCATAAACTTATTAGTGTGCTTGTAGAGATATCTATTGAAAGGATAGTGTACATTCATCTGTACCCAACATTTTAATTATACTATTTTATGTGAATAAAATTCTGAATTCAGTATGCAAGAATCCTTTGCAGTGGAGTTTTGTAACTAGTTTGTAAAGGTGGCACCTTGAAGGTCCAATTGATATTCTTCTTCCATGCCTCCATGTTCAGTTTCCCCCCTCCTCACTCCAATATTCTCTATATTATCCTCCCAATTTATCCTTGGTCTTCTCTTACTCCTTCCTTCCTTTTTCATCTCTATTACTTGCATTACTTTCCTTTCTTCAGACATCCTTTGTACATGACCATACTATTTAAGTTGTCTTTCTTCTATACTTTCAGTTAATGTTTTCTCTTGATTTCTTATTTGTTTGTTCCTAATCCTATCTCTCTTAGTCTTGCCCACCATTCTTCTCGTGTATTTCATTTCTACTGCTGTCACTTTACTCCTGTGTTTCTCTTGCAGCAGTCAACTTTCCATTCCATATTGCACTATTAGCCTTATTGATTTAAATATGTTGTTCTATTTCTAATCTCTTTGTTTCCAACCACAGTTTTGCTTATTCCATAGCAAGTATTCATTGCTATCTTAGTTTGATTTAGGACCTCTTGTTTATTTTTCCATCTACCTATTATTGTGCCCAGGTATTTGTATCTATCCACTTCCTAAAGTATCTCATCCTTACATTTAATTTCTAATGGGTTTTCCTGTCTTCCTTTTTTTGATATCTTCATCACTTTACTCTATCTGTCCAATTGATATTCAGAAACTTATTCTAAAATATCCTAAGTAGCCAATCAGTTGAAAAAAAATGGTACATGCACATTTATATGTAAATGAATAGCCATTGCTCTCTAACTTTGGTTACCCCTACTATTGTGGTAACTTTTTCTACATGCAGATTAGAAGTTGGTTCTACAGGCAATGTCACCTTCCAGTGTCACAACATGCAATCTTTTCTCAAAGATTCATGTGAAAATTTGAGCATCATCTTTCTTGGTGATTTTTGTGTGTGTGTGTGTGTGTGTGTGCGTGTGTGTGCGTGCGTGCGCGCGTGCGTGCGTGTGTGTGTGTCTCACAGGTTCTCTTGAACTAACTCATTCAATTGTTTAAGTTTGGAGGCTTTGTAAGCACAAAAGCCTGAGGTTTGTCTGTTTTGAAAAGGATTTGTAAGACTTCAGTATTGTTTATAATCTTTGCTGTATGCCTCCTTCTAAATAATATATTCAACATATGTTTCCTTTTACTACATTTCAAATGTATTTGTAGTTAAAGTTCTTTCTGTTAAATTAATTGGGAGTCGATTAATAACACAAAACAACACTTGTGTTATTAATCAACTCCCAATTAATTTAATTTATACAACAACACTGTTTTCAACACTTCCATGAAAGGATTTTTTAATATACTGTTACTTAAAAATTGTAATGTAACACATCTCCATATGTTTAGAACCAACAGCTGATGAATAAAAATCAACAAACTTTAAAGACAAGATGAAACTTAAGACAATTATATTGCATTTTGCAAATGATATACTACATTTTTGGCATGTGACAAATTTTATAACAGATTCTGTTGGACCAAACTAAAGTAACTCTGCTCTTCTTTACATCCTTTAGAGACTCAATTTTGAGCCTCCATCAAGACTGATTGGCTAGTGAAGCTTTCTCCAAAATTTTCCACAACTTTAAGGCAAATAATAGTTGATTTTAGGGACCTGAGAGTTTCAATCACTGTCTTGAAAGAACTATAGCAGGTGATTAGTGATCATTTTTGAACTAATATTACCAAAGCTATTTTTACCAAAGGATTGCTAATCAAGAGGAATTTCTAGACCCATCAGTTGAATGACTTTCTGATGAAACATTCATATTAGATTAATTAACTTGATTTATGTCCCCACCATGGAAACTTGACCTTCTGCATAAGTCATACCGAACGATGAATGAAATGGGTGAAATTATGCTTAAATGTGACAAGGGTCCATAGAGTGACCAAGATTCAAACTTGGACCTCTTGAATTTGAAGCAGACATGCAACCACCACACTACAGAGGTGGACCATGAAGTAGGATCTGTTTATAGAGAGTATTAGAAGCACGTTAATCCAGTATTTTGGAGGTTCAAACATAGTTTGGCGATTCGGCTCTCATTTTAGTGGGTTCACTGATAATAACCATTTTGGAAGAGAAGTGCTTCAGGGTTACAAAAAGTGTAATGCCCTGATAGTGGAAATATTTAAAAATAATTAATGTGTTAGGTGTGTACAGAATGTGCATCCTTATCTTCCAATTATAAAACAAAAATAATTATCTCACACAGAATCTTTAAATAGAAGTTTCTTCATCCAGAATTTGTATGCATTTGCTGTCAAGGGCTTACGCTATCTGGAAAGTAAAGGGTGGTTCTTTATTAGTAAATCATTATACTGTTTTCTTACCATGTTACCATATTTGTTTATAGAAAAAAAATTTAACAAGCTGATTATTCGTACCCTAATAGCTCTGAGACAGTTTTAAGAAAAATAATGAAAAAGATAACATAGTATTATGATTCTGCACAAAGATTGTGAAATTTGGATAGAAATGAAGCTTAAAATGTAAATTAAATTGTTCTATTTTAAAATATATAAGGAAAGAACAAACAACAAAACTCTTATCAGCTTGTAGAATACTTTCACACGAAGAGCTGGTATCCAAACATTCTATAGCATATTCCATAGCATTAATTGTAGAATATTCAAAATTGCATGGTGGTCAGACAAATATTGTATGTATCTTATAGAGCATGTTTCTAGTCATTATTAATTTTTTATTACACATCTGCTTCACTTAATAATTTTTCGCTTCACTGTGGTGTTCCAATACAGTTAAATCTCGATATATGTTTCTAGTCATTCGCCTGCATGTTAACAAAAGGCAAAAATGCACAATGGTTTAATTAATGTAGATTGTATGCATCATTTCACTTTTCACCATCCTATGTCATTAATCTTGTAATAAATCTATAAAATTCATTACTAAATCCTTATATAGGAGAGAATGCTGTATCAGATTTTACAAAATATTAAGAAGTGATAGGCAATAATGTTGTGCTTTTATGTAATTTGGTAAACATATGTAGATGGTGAGTTTTGTTTTCAATAGGTGTATATTATTCATGAATATATGTTCATTGTACTATTTTCAACGTTCAATGTATTATCAGCCTTCACTTTGATAATATTTGGCAGTGTTTCTAAAATGTACTACGTCTTTATGAATAAAAACGATAACTAACAACAACTTAAACGACTTTCAAGGATACCTGTGTATATTCAGAATATAAAATAATTCTATCAATTATTATGAAACGTGAAAAGTTTTATTTATTGAATTTTGTCAGTTGTAGAATGTAAAATTATGCTCTCTTAGTAGGATAAATTATGTAAAATATTATGTTTACCACTCTTTATTTTCAACAGCTTGTATATACAGTTACAGGACTTTTCCAAAGATTTAAGATTATTTGTGGATCTGAGAATAAAAAGACGAGAAATTCATAACTCCTGAGAAGAGTTATATGTTAAATTTTTTCTATAAATTTTATGTAAAATTCTTCTTTCCCATGTAGACTAGTTAGAAGAATTGCTCGGCCTGAAATTAGTTTGTTCAAATTGAAAACAGACTCCTGTTTATACAGACCTTATTTTTTTATGTATTTATCTCTTCTGCAGCTATTAGAACATAGAAAGAAGTATATATTTAGCTTGTTTTGCCAATACAGTTATTAAAATGTTGAAAAAGTCACCTAATTTCTGTCAAACTCAAACTCAAGATTCAGTAAGCACCAAATGTCTATCTCTTGCTACTTTAATATGGAATGACTTAGGTGCAGTTGTGAAAATAAGTTTGATTTAAATTTCTCACCTAATTATAAATGTAGCATAATTATGTCAGCTGAGTTATGTTGACATAGCTTTGTATTATTTTTGCAAATATGTGGGATATTTAAAACAGAAAATTGTAATGAAGTCAACTCATTATGGTTTGCATTTTATTGTATTCCAGTGGACACCTGTCATGTCAGTCCAGCTTTTAATTAGACAGTTTTGCATTTATGAAACTCATATAAGATTGATGCTTCTTTTTACAGGCATTTTTCATTTATGAAACTCATAAGATTGATGCTTCTTTTTTACAGCTAATGAACCGTAAACTTCTGGAGACAAGGGCTGGGAAGAGTGAAAGTGATCCTGTGATAATTCTACAGTTCCTAAAATCAGCTATTTATCACTTCCTTACAGCTAAGGAAAATTACCAAGGGCATTTAAATGCTATTGAGAATATTTTGGAATACAGTGAAACTGAGAGATTGAATATTGAAAAGGCATACAGATTTCATGCCAAAAAATAGTACTATTATATTAAAATGTAGCATTCCAGAAACTGTATGGAGTCACAATTCAGAACAACTTTTAAAGTTAATATTAAGAATTCCAGTTCCTGGCATGTGAAAATGTGCAATATATTTCTGCCAAAAGAAATGAAAATAAGTAATATTTCTGTATCAGAATTATTCTTAAAAGAAGCAAAATATCACTAAGTTGCAATAGTAGTTTAATTCTTCTTTATTAGTTAAAATAAATGGGGCTTGGTTTAAAGCCATATATGTATCTTTTTTTGCTGATGAAAGATCAATACTATGCATGGGGGTCACATGCACAATTAAGATTAGAATACATATGTTATGTAATAGAGTGATATAAAGAGGTTCACAAGAATTTAATTTATGTTGCGATTGTCATACAGATTGTGAAGGATGGATGTGAAAGAAAAAGTACCTGTTTGTATAAGAATTTTTATAGCATTGTTAATATTTATCAGCATTATAATAGAAAAAGTAATGCTCTTTTTAATACTTAAGTATTTACTGTTTTTACCATGCCTGGTTAAGGATACAAGCTTTTGAAGCAGTTTGAGTGGGCAGCTACAATTATTAGCATTTTTTAATTGGCGAATTGATACTAGTCACTTGTAATTGCTCGAGATAATGTTTGTGTTATTAAATGACTAAGGATTATAAGCCTTTCAGGCTTTTACAGTGAGCAGCTGCAAGTATCAGCATTTCCTTATTGGCAAATTGATGACTAGTCATTTGTTTTAAATGCAGCAGTTAATTTTTGTCTAGTTAAATGTATTCTTTTTAATCAACTGTGTATTGATATAGAGTTTCAAGAAAAAAAGAAAAGGACTGAACAGATTTGCAGATAAAATTGGTTTAACTAACATTTAAAATGTCCAGAGAGTCCAAACATGAGGTGCTGTCTAGCTTTCATAATTGTGGAATCCTCTGTATCATCCTTTGTAAGCAGATCACTCAGATCCAATGATAGAAAAGAACATATTCCAGCCATTTTCTTATATCTATGCAGAGCTTTCATAATTGACCATCAAAAACTATTAGTTAAATTAGAAAAGCACAAATTAGAAGGCTACCCATAAAGGCATATCTTTTTGCTTGTACTTAATTCATTACTTCCTTGTAAATTATTACAGATAACTGCTTTAGCATTTACGTACACACTTTGATATTCCTATATACTCATATAAATCCTGTTTCCTATATACAGTGTATCAAGTACCTTACTTATATTGTTTTGATACTTTGCATTGTATTTCTTTATGACTTACCAACATTGATTGTACTTATTTGTAATAAAATGTTTAACTGGATCAAGAAACCACCATCTCCCGCCACCGCCACTAACACCACCAGCTTTGGTGCAGATTTTGGCTTCTAGATTATGACACATGTCTTTCACTGTGGTGCCCTTCATCCTCCTTTGCATTACCTGCTAGTCTAACCATTTTTCTTACCAATTTAAATGCTCTTTCAGTACATTAAGTTTTTCCTCACATGTCAGTTTAGCTTACATGTCTATTAGCTCTTTGGCAATAGTATTTTTTTATCCATATTTTACAAAGTCGGTGTCATGTACAAGTTCAGATTCCATGTTTCCATTTTGTTCTTCATTTCTATTTTCACAATTTTCATGTACATTGTAATCTGTGCCATTCTATGTTTCAGTTCCCATCTCCAGTATTTTGAATTTTACTTTAATTTTCATTTTTTCTGTTGCAGTTTAATTTCCATTTTCATCTTCCCCATTCCAAATTTCACTGTCTTCATTTTGCCTTAAATATTCCTTTCATTGTGGCATTTAAACCTTGCTCTTGACACCAGTGTGACTTTACTGCTCTTTCTGTAGTTGCTTCCTGTATATAGCACTTCAATTTGTAGGTATGCAACCTAGCTTCTTCTCTTCTGGTCCACACTAATGTGTCGAATTTAGTGACTCTGCACTCTCATGTAGATAACTGCTGCTCACATGCAGAAGGGATTTGCTAAGGAAACTTCACAAAAGAAGTAAATTATGTAGCAATCGCTATGCAAGGTCATTGATTGGCACCGTTTTGTATCCAAGTATTATATTTGGGAAGATTCAGGCTAGGAAATGAGAGGGGAGTTTTGAACATGTCTGTGTCTAGATAGGCGTTCTAAACAGTTTATTAAGCTGAGAGCTTTCTGTTCTCTTCAACAAGCTACTTGAGACGACACCTTGCCCAAGGCAGAACAAAAAAAGACTGCAACAGTATTGATGCTTTAATGTGTTTGAGTTATTTATTATGTCTCCCAAGATACGTAAACACTCCATTCTATCCACACAAAAAAAAGACGAAAATGTTATTTTTTTTTTTTTAAGTATAAAAGTGTAATGTACAACCATGTCAGTTCAAACTTTTACAGCTGCAATAATTGCTAGCTGTAATAAAGTGATTTCAAAATCAATATATTTAATTCTAATTCTAGAAGACAATGCAAATAAATTATTGCCATCTATAACCATCTGTTAAAGAATAAATTTGTAAAAGTTCTTAAAATGTACTGTTAACTGGCAGAGGCATAACTGGAATTTCAGTGGCCCTTAATGATTTGTGCATCCATACTGGAGATATTGAAAACCATTGCTATTATGCTTGCACAAGAAATAAAATATCTTTGGTGTTTGTTCCATCAAATTTCAAATTTTTTTAATATATATGCCTAATTTTAGTAACAATGGCACTCCACTTTCTGAAATACTTCTTTTTATTCTATATTTATTTCAATAATATCTCAATAATGAGAGAGAGAAAAAAACAAACAACTTTTTGAAGCTTGAGGCCCTGCATTATTACCATAGCTGCTCCAGTCTAGTTTTGCCGCTGCTTAGAGTACAAAGGGAGTAAAACTACCCAGAGAAAAACAGATATATATAAAAAGGACAGTGTTAAAATACAATAAATTAGTGTTATTTATTTCTGAAAAAGATACTTAAATTAACTGTGATATTTTATTTGTGTGATTTTAATGTTTTTGTCTGCTATAAGTATAGCAGAATTATTTAAAAAAATAAAGGTATTCATGTTTCTATAAAAATACTATTTTAATTATTTAATTTCATAAAATTATCCTCAAAGCTGATCACATATTTTCTTACAATTCCTTTCTTGGAAGTGTTGAAAACAGTGTTATGATAAATTAAATTTAAAGGGAGTCGATTTCATTAATCAACTCCCTTTAAATTTAACATATTTTCTTATTTCTCACATGGTAATTGGAAACCTTCCAACATAAAGTAAAGAAGGGAAGGAAATTAAAAAACAAAATCTTAATTATTGAGTCTTTGTTGGTTTTGTTGCACATTTAATGGTAACAGTAGTTGATCAGTGAGAGTGTAGTATGTGTGCGTCAGACTTTCTGCATAATTTACAGCCCTCATAATTCTGCAGCATAATTGTGGGTATTACAAATTCATTTGAGCAGTTGAACTGTGTAGGCTTTTGATGCCAGTGTTCATTATCTGGACTTCTGGACCCTGGTCCAGTATTTGAACATTGTTCATCTTATTGTTACTTGACATTTCTAATGTAAAATGTCTTTAAAACATATGGTGACCCATTCCACAGGTTGTTTCCCATCTACCGGAGAACCAAGTCGCCGGGAAAAGTAAGCCATCAGAGGTGCTTCACAATCCTTATGTTATATTAAATGCTGGAAAAGTTGACCTACCTTATGCTGTCAAACAGGCAGTAATCTCGTAAGAGTTCTTGCTCACTCGCCCAAGGTCAGCAGCTGAAACCCTTGTTCTAGCCCTTGTACACTACTGAAACTTAGTGATAACTTTGTGCAAGAAATCACGAGGATTTCTGCTACTGAGCTTAGATGAGTGAGCAAGAACATTTTTACAAGGTATGCTGCTTGTTTGAGAGCAGGTAATTTCAAGTATTTATTACAAGTTAATGATTTTAGTGCACCTCTGACAGAACACTTTTCCTGGTGACTGTCAGCTTCCTTGTGCAGTGAACAGAACTTGCAGACTAGGCTACCATATGTTTGAAAGATCCTATATATGCATTTGGCTGCGTTAAATGTTATTCCTTCTGAACCATGCAAAGTAAACAGACTTCACAGTCAGCACAGACATAGCAGAAGGTTGGTAGCTCTTGTCTATTAAGCTTTTGTTAACATGGCTGTAGTGCATAAGAGATGTATCACCACTTTACCCAAATTTTCTTAGTTTTAAAGATAGTAAAATGTTGGGCAGTAATGCAGCTTAGGAATGTAAGCTAACAAGGAGCTTAGAAGTTAGAAATTAACTATCACTTTTATGCTCTCCATAGAGCTGCAGAATTTACTGTTTATAAAAATAAAAGTATAAGAAATGAAGAATAGAAAAATATGTAGGAAATTCCTGTGCATTAGAAAAATGGGGAAACAAAAAAAAAAAATGAGATGAGAAATTGATTTGCTGATCAACTAATAATGAACAAGAGCTTCCAAAATAGAGCCAGAAATGTGTGGATGAAGCAAAATGTTTCCAGCATCTGTCACTATTCACATGCTTATTTTCATTGTAACTGTAATTGTTACAGTGGCAAAAATTTGATTCAACTTTGCATACATCAGTTCCAGTTGACTGGGAATTACCATTCTTTCTGCTATCCCTTTTAGCTGCTGAGAAATAAGTAACATAAGAAGAGAAAGGTAGCCTGAATAATAGCAAACCCAATCATACCGAATATTTTTAGCTCATTCTTTTATTGAAATTGCAGACGTAATAGCAAAGTAACAAGAATAAATTTTAGTGAGCTATCAACACTACAACATAAAAAGAGGCACAGTAATCTATATGTACTTTATAATGATATATGAACATAAAAAAACTTTATTTAGACTCTTTAACACACAAACTTAAGGCAACATTATCAGTACTGATAGTAGATATGAAACTAAGGCATTCAACACAGTATTATAACAAGTTCATGCATATGAAAAGTCACATTGTTTGATTAAAACCTGGTTAAAATCATAAGCAATGAAATGTAAAACCTTTTAAATGATTAAAAAGCATATGCTTTATAATAAAGCATAGTGGGTTCATATACTCTGAAGATGTCTAATACATTATCATCTCTGATATATTGAATGAAATTACCACAAAGATATATAATTTTACAATCTTACATAAATATTTCAGTACAGTTTCTTTAAGGCAGGGCATTCCTGTAAAGTCTTTTTTTGTTCTTTAATATGCTTATATCAACATGAAATTAAATGCCCGCATTTCAAAAGATTAAGCATTTTTAAAACTGCAGTTATGTTATATAAAAAGCCTTATAGGTGTTCATGATGGTTCAGCAATTTGCTTAGCAATCATATTGTTGTATTATGTCTTTATTTTAGGAATTTGACACTATTTTGTTCTTGCAGCAGTTATAAATTTTTAGAAAAATGTCATTAAATCAGTGTGAAACAATTAAGATACAGTGGTATTTTGCTATGATGATAATATTTTTTTAATATCCTTGCTAAATTTCTTGAATATCAAATAGGAATGCGCAAATGACATGCTTAAATAAAGGCCATAATTAATGAACTAAATTTGGTAAAGCTAAGCCACATGAATTAACGTCACCTAGTTCGTACTGTTTATTTTGTCATCTGAAATGCATATTCCTCCACTGCATATTTTGCAATTTATTTTCTCATCAGTAAATTGCAGTAAAATTATAGTCCACGTTTTCATTTTTAATGATAATCAGGTAATTTGCTCATTAGTTGTTATATACTAAAGCAGAGCATTGCTGACAAGCATGCAATTTATAATTTTGTTTTATAACTAAACCTTATCTAGTTTCTTTTCTTGTCATTCATGCCCAAAATGTGAAAATTTTTGGTAGATGAAATTTCAGAGTTCAGAACTGCCTCTCTATTCAAAATAAGCATCTTTCATTAAAATGAGTACTTAGTTTGCAAAATGTATAGTTTTCATTTACTTATTGTCACTCAAATATTTACATAATTACTATAGTTAGTAATAATAATAAATTAGTTGGTGTAATATTCACAGTTATATTTTAACATTTTGAAAATACTTTAATAAAACATTTAGTAAATTAAAATGAAAACAGATTTTGAGCAAAGCATAAAGGAAAAACTAATTTGAAATAGTATGTGTTATAATATTTAACTTGCTTCAACAAAATAAATATTGAGTAATGTTTTTAATTTAAACTTTGAAAAGTAATAACTATAGCAGCCAAGGAGTACAACAGTAACAGTTAAACAGATAATAGTGACAAAATCTTTATTTGAATTCTACTTTTCATAAGAAAATTTATGTACACAAATAAAATCTGTTGATTACTTATCTTTAATATTCATTACTATTTATTTTTGACATATAAGAGCCAAAATTTAAATTGAAAAGAAAATTTTAAAAGTAACCTTCTTCAATGCAGGCATTATTTTGAATATCTAGGTAAAACTGAAGTAATATAGAAATATTACTTAATATTATGTGCTAAATTACTTTCAGAACAAAAGCACTACTAAAGGAACTTGTGTAATAATTGTAATTTTTAATTTTATTGCTTTGAAGTAATATATGCCATCTTTTACTGCTTCTAACAAGCAAGGAATACTGCTAAATTAAAAGTAGAAATTGCTGAAAATGCCTTGATCATATTACTTTTTACCTTGCCTTCAAGAGACATCTTGGTGAATAGATTTCCATAGGTTATCCTAGCATATATAAACTGACAGCAAAAAACAGAATATACAATTTAAAGAGGAAACAACAATACAACATAATAATTGTGCCATCAGATCAGTGAGAAAATGACTATAAGGAAAATAACATTTCTAAAGAAGGATCATGTTATATACATGATTTATACAGCATGCTGTTTGCCATGACTATACATTAAAACATCTTACATATTAACATATATTAGTCGCATGATAGTACATTTTCTCAGTTAATACAATATTTCTATAGTTCTTATGAGGTAAACAATGTTGTTTATACTGTTTGAAAGCTACTAAATTAAAAAGTCAAGCACCACTTCTTTAATTCTGTGTGATCTGAAGTGATGCTGAGTGTAGGGTTTATATCACAGGTCTACCTTTTTTATTGCTGCCAAAACTGAACCACATACCAATACGAGCCAGTGAATGTGAGGAACTTTGGCTTCCACTTATATTATGCTGACTAACATTCTGTGTGCGATTTCTGTATGTTCGACTTCTTTTATAACTTTTACCTGTAAAAATAAAACAAAATATTACTTTCTACCTACTTATGAGTGTATTAACAATTACGATGAAAAGTTATTATTTGTGTGAATGGAAGTAGTGACAATCTAAGAAGATTAAAGTTGAATGCTTGCTCTTCCTAGAATTTTGTAAATTAAATTCTCATAACATTGTCTTCTTGGCCTTGGTGTCTGTCAATGTGTTACTGCTATTAGGGCTTTTAATCATAGGTTTTGTGAAATTACTGAAGGCACCAATTAATGCAAAAAAGGAGTAATTTTGTTTTTAATTGCTTTACAATTAATTGATTAGGATTAGATTAGATTTGCATTCATTGGATTCACTTGTAGCACAAAGGACTGTGAACATTGAACTTGTCCAGAGGTGTACAGTTACGTAACACATAAACTTGAAAATTTAACATAAGAGACAAATTATACATAGGCAATATGAAAAGCAATATGGAAAAAAGGCAGGGATAATTATATATATGACACTTTTTTTATCAAATTTAATTTGGCTTCTGCCAGTACGTCTCAGCATTTTATATTGGATTTGCAATGGATACCATTTATTGTCATTTTATCAATACATATACATTTAAATAGCTTTGAAACAGGCATCAAAGGTTTATTGGCAATGATTTGTCATTGTACAGGTAAGATTCTACTCACAGAGACATAAGCATTATCAGGATAATTTGTCAATCACATAATCCTGTACAGAATAACATGATTTTGAGCATTTTGCTTCTCTTTAGCAGCATTTTTAAAAGCACCGAAATTATCAATTTTTCCTTAAGATCATTAGAAAGAGTGCCAAATATTTTGATGGTTTCACAATGCACACCTTTCTGGAAGTAAAGTTTAGCAGTGGGATAATGGATTCTACTCTTTTGTTTAATTTTTATTCCATCAATTACATTAGGTATTTGTTATAAATAAGCCTGATTGCATACAAAGAATTTTAGGATCGAGAATATATACAAGAAAGGGTTAATATCTTCAACTTTCTAAAAAAATCTCTGCAGGAGTGACTGCTATGGGTGTTAGTAATGATTCTTATAACCTTTTTTTTGCATAAGAAATATTTTTTTACTTTCTATTGAGTTGCCCCAAAATAATATTCCATATACCATGATAGAGTTAGAGTATGCATAATATGCTAATTAAAGTGTATCAGTAAAACTCACATTAACCAGTGTTCGGATCGCATAACAGGCAGAACTGAGTTTAGGTAAGATATACTTTATGTGGGCTTTCCAATCTAAACATCTGTCCACTTGAAGGCTGAGAAGTTCTATGCTGTCAATTTCTTCTAATATCATCAATCCCAATTTCTATCTGAGTGTGAGACTACGAGCTATAAATTTAGCAGCTTTTGTTTTGTCTAGATTCACAGATAATTTGTTTGCTTTAAACCAACGTGTTCAAAACATAATTCAGTTTAATCGTGCACTCATTTAAATTTGTACTGGTCACCTGGACACCAGCGTCATCAGCGAAAAGACCTGTTCTTGCATGAGAGGTCATTTATATAGATCAGAAATCCCTAACACTGAACATTGGGGTACTCCATGAATTACTACTTTACAATTTGAAGTTTGTTTTTTATCAGAGAAACTATTTGTAGTCAGATTTTGTTTTTCATAACCAATTCCACTAGTTACTTCAACACTCCGTTTTCTTTCATTTAGATATGATACACACCAACTTAAAAGTTCATTTTTTATTCTATAGAATTCCAATTTTGCTATAAGAATGTCATGATTAACACAATCAAAAGCCTGTCCTAGATCACAGAAAACTCCAGCTACATGTTTTTTTTTCATTTAAGGCAGACAACACTTCATGTATAAGCTTATAAGTTGCATTATTTGGCATTACACATTTTCTGACTTCAAACTGATCATTGACAAGTGTATTGTTATACTCAAGGTGTTTATACAGTTCTGTTAAATATTACTCTTTCGAGAACTTTTGAAAATATTGGCAACAGAGATATAGGCCTGTAATTTGAAACATTATTGCATTCACCTGTTTTGAAAAGAGGTTTAACAATTGAGAATTTCATCCTGTAAGGGAAGATTCCTGTCATTAGAAACTTATTGCATAAATAACTAAAAGGGGTGTTAATTTGTGAGGAGGATCATTTTAAGATTTTTGTAGTTATTTCATCATAACCAGAAGAATTCATTTTAAAAGAGTCAATAATTTTATTTATTTCAGAAGGCATAGTTAGATTGACTTTAAATGTAGGCACTATATTCGTGAAACGAGCTCAGAAATTCTAATGGTGCATCCTTACTTCCATAATTAATACTTAGGTTTTTTTTGTGTTACATCCAAAAAATTTATTAAATATTTGTGCAACTTCATGAGGTAATTTCATGGTTGTCAACACTCAGTGTTATTGAGTAATTTTGTAATGAGTATTTGTTTCAGTTTTTATTATATTCCAAGTGGTTTTTATTTTATTGTCCGAGTGCTGAATTTAGTTAAATGCAATATTCTGGCTGCTTTTACTACCTTTAAAAGTTTGCAAAATTTTTTGTAGTAGTTTTTTATATCTAAATTGTTACTGACTCTAACTTACTGATATAGTTCTATTTTAGGCCTACTTGTGGTTCTAATTCCTTAAGTATTCCAAGCATTGTCTCTTTTGAAGTTAAATATTATTTTAGACTTAAATGGAAAGCAAAATTCAAAGTGAGTTTTAGAGCACTGAAGAAAGTTATTTTATTTATTGTTGGTTCCATTAGTTTCATAAGTTTGTTTGAATTTTAAATTTATGTTATCAATCTATAGAATTTCTGCCTTGTGATCTGATAGTTCATTAGTTTTTTATTAGATTAGATTGATTTGCATTCAGTAGATTCACTTGTAGCCAGAAAAGGCTGTGAACATTGAACATGTCCAGAGGTATAAAGTTTAATAGCATATATATGTACAAAAGTTAACATAAGACACATGTTGTAGTATACAGGCAATATGAACAACAATATGGAAAACAAAGCAGGGATAATTATATATGATACAAAATGAAACACTTTTTAAACCAGCTTTCACTTGGCTTATGCCAGTACGTCTCAACCTTTTTGCAATGGACACCATTCTTGCTATTTATTAAATACATATACATTAAAAATAAACTTTCAACTTGCATCAAATATTTATTAGTAATGATTTGTCATTGGAATAGTTAGATACTACTTATAGAGCTACAGAAGCATTATCAGGATAATTTGTCATTCAGATAATCTTGTACAGAATAAAAAGATTTTGAGCAAAGGTACTCTCTAAAAGCCTTTTTAAAAGCACCGAAATTATCAACTTTTTCTTTAAGAACATTAGGAAGTGCGCCAAATATTTTGATAGTTTCATAATGCACACCTTTCTGGAAGCAAGAAAGTTTAGCACTGGGATAATGGATATTATACTTTTTTCTAGTGTTTATTTTGTGAATTACATTATTTGTTGCAAATAAGGCACGATTGAATACAAAGAATTTTAGGATCGAGAATATATACATGTAAGGAAGCGTTAATATCTTCAATCTTGTAAAAAGATCTTTACAGGAGCATGTGGTGTGGGTGTTAGTAATGATTCTTATAACAATCTTTTGCATAAGAAATATTTGTTTACTTTCTACTGAGTTGCCCCAAAATAATATTCCATATTCCATAATAGAGTTAAAGTATTGTCACCCGAACATCGGAGCTCCCTGTGGGGCCGGCGGTGTGGTCGGGCGTGGGGCGTTCTGGCTGCGCCTACCCATTTGTCTCCTGTCACTAACTGAAGGGATGATTAGGAGAGGAATCGCGGGCCACTGTGCCGTCTCTTTCCCCTCCGACTGGGTTCTCGAACGTGCGGGGTGTTTCGTCTAATCCGGAACCTTCTAGATTGGCCAGTTGGTCCTATATAAGCAACATGTCGGGCTGGAGTTCAGTCAGTGCTTGGCGAGCAGCGTAGGAACGCCGTACTAGTGAACGGACGAGCTAGTGTACGTGCATCGGAAGAGTGTATGTAACTGTGAGCGTGCAGTGGAACTGTAACGGACGAACTGGTGAATCGTAATTGTGTGCATTACGTAATTCTGTGTAATTGGCAAGTGTTTAACTGTAAGTCGGTGGAAATAAAGAACATTTTGAGTTTGTGTAATTAAACTTTTAATTTCCCTAACCCACAAAGTCACACTGGTGTCAGGAAGCGGGACGACAACGTCACAAAACATTACAGCCATGGACGCGGCATTGGAAAAGATTTTGGAGAAGATGATGGAAATGAAGGCGGAACTGACAGAAATAAAGACGGCGAATGAAAACCTCACTGCAAAAACAGAAACGGCAAATAACAGCCTGGCCACGAAGCTGGAGACTACAAATAACAACCTGGTCGCGGAACTGAAACAAATGAAGACGGCCAACGACAACATCACCGAGAAGATGGAAGAAATGAAGGCCGAATTAACAGCGAAGACGGAAACGGCAAACAACAACTTGGCCACGACTATGACCGCAAATATGGCCGAACTGACCACGGAAATGAAGGTGGCGAACGAGGCTCTCGCCGGCAAATTTGAAGAACAGTTGGCCGGCGTGAGGGATGACGTGACGGAGCTGGGCAAGCGGATGGGCCAAATGGACGAGCGCGTCGAGGACCTGGCGAGCCGCGTTAATGACCTAGAAGGGAAGGCCGACAGCGGCGTCAAGTCCCTGAAGGCCATGGTGGAGGTCGTCGGCAGGAGGTTGAAGGATTTGAAGGCCGACGCACCGGGACGCGACACAACATCGGCGCGCGTCAAACCTCCGAAATATGACGTCGCGTCAACATTTGAGGTCTTCCGCCGCCAGTTCGACACAGTGGCCAAGCACAACAGATGGTCACCGGAGGAGGAGGCCACACAGTTAATAGCCAGCCTCCAGGGACGGGCCGCGGAAGTCCTGAACGCGGTACAGACAACGTCGGCGCCCAAGGACTTCTGGGAGGCCCTGGAGAATCGTTTTGGGAACCACCGCTTAGCCGCAGCAAGCTGAAGGCAAGGTCACAGCAGCCGGGGGAGACGCTGCAGGAGTTCGCCCTGGCAGTTGAGCAACTGGCTAGCAAGGCCCTAGTCGACCTCCCACCAGAGTTCGTATCCCGGGAAGCTGCCTACACATTCGTGGACGGGGTACGAGACACGGAGATTCGTCAGCGCCTAATGCTCGGCGATTATAAAACCATCCACGAGGCGCTGACAGCAGCATTAAGGGTGGAAGCGGCCAAGGTAACAGCTATCCCGACGTCGAGAACGAGGAGCGTCCGCTACACCTGAGACACAAGACCAGCCGAGGGACGCCGGCGAAGACCTAGTGGCCTGTGTTGGGGATGTGGACAGCCAGGACACCTAGAGAGAGATTGACGACACCAGGAAGGGCAGCCGGAAGAACGAGTAAGGCCCGGCGTGGCGAGGAGCACGTCGGTGCCGTCCACACGATCTTCTCGAGTGACACTGCGCGCCGTCAGCCGGCGGATGGATGACAGCCTAATCGCGGACGGCTGGGTAAGAGGAAAGCCGTGCCGCGTGCTGGTGGACACCGGGGCGGCCGTGACCATCATCAGACCTGACGTGGCGAAGGGTTTGCCGACAAGGAAGCCGAGCCGACCATACCAGCTTGTGACGGCATCGGGCGACACCTTGCCCGTGGAGAAGGAGGCCCTGCTGAAGCTGACCTTGGGAAGGAGCACCGTACGTCTGTGGGTGTTCGTCGCGAAAGTGGCTGAGGAGGTGATACTGGGATTGGATGCCCTCAGGGGCCATGAGGCGACGGTCGACGTCGGCAAGAAGGTCCTGCGGCTCAACGGAGAAGAGGTTATACTCCGTCAACCAGAAGAGCGCCTTGGAATTTGCAGGGCCGTCTTGAACGAAGACGTGGTTGTCCCCGCGAGGAGCGAGGTGGTGGTGACGGCGCGACTGGAATCCCAGAGAACCAGGTACATGATGCTGGACCAAAAGGCGCCTGTACACGGACTGTGTGTAGCCAGGGCATTGCTGCCGTGCCGAGAGGAGGTGCCAGTGAGACTGCTAAATCCCACGGACACCGAATACGACGTCCAGGCCGGGACGGAGTTGATAGCGAGCGAGCCCGTGGTAAGCGTAACAGCAATCGACAAGGCGCAGGAGCCGGTGCCGACGCAACACCTGGGGCCCCGGCTAGAAGGCTTACTGGAGTGGGCGGCCGACCACCTCACCGCAGAGCAGCTGGAGAAATTTCGACAACTGCTAAGACGATACCAGCGCGTCTTCAGCCAAGGTGATAGTGACTACGGCCGCAGGGACAAAGTGCTTCACCGCATCTACACCGGGGATGCCCGGCCTATTCGACAACCACATAGACGCGTTCCGCTGGCGAAGCAAGGGGCGGTACGAGACATGCTGGAGGGCATGAGATCCAGGGGGGTGGTTGAAGAGTCTGACAGCCCTTGGTGTTCCCCTGTAGTCTTGGTGACGAAGAAGAACGGCGAGCTGCGCTTCTGCGTAGTCTACAGAAAGTTGAACGCTGTCACCCGGAAGGACTGTTTTCCCTTACCCCGGATTGACGACACCCTGGACACGCTAGCTGGTGCACAGTGGTTCTCGACCCTGGACCTGAATTCGGGCTACTGGCAGGTAGCTGTAGACCCAAGAGACAAGGAGAAGACCGCATTCTCGACAGGCCAAGGGCTCTGGCAGTTCACGGTTATGCCCTTGGCCTCTGCAACGCACCAGCTACCTTCCAACGCCTCATGGAGTCAGTGATGAGAGGGCTGACTTACGACGCCTACCTGCTATACTTGGACGACATCATCGTCGGTAAGACTTTTGAAGACCATCTCGAGAATCTGAGTAAGGTGCTACAGAGATTGCAGGCGACCAACTTGAAGCTGAACGCCAAGAAGTGCCAGCTCTTCCGCAAGGAAGTGAACTACTTGGGCCACATAGTCTCAGCAACCGGAGTGGCCACAAACCCGGGGAAGACGCATTCTCGACAGGCCAAGGGCTCTGGCAGTTCACGGTTATGCCCTTGGCCTCTGCAACGCACCAGCTACCTTCCAACGCCTCATGGAGTCAGTGATGAGAGGGCTGACGTACGACGCCTGCCTGCTATACTTGGACGACATCATCATCGTCGGTTAGACTTTTGAAGACCATCTCGAGAATCTGAGTAAGGTGCTACAGAGATTGCAGGCGACCAACTTGAAGCTGAACGCTAAGAAGTGCCAGCTCTTCCGCAAGGAAGTGAACTACTTGGGCCACATAGTCTCAGCAACCGGAGTGGCCACAGACCCGGGGAAGACGCATTCTCGACAGGCCAAGGGCTCTGGCAGTTCACGGTTATGCCCTTGGCCTCTGCAACGCACCAGCTACCTTCCAACGCCTCATGGAGTCAGTGATGAGATGGCTGACTTACGACGCCTGCCTGCTATACTTGGACATCATCATCGTCGGTAAGACTTTTGAAGACCATCTCGAGAATCTGAGTAAGGTGCTACAGAGATTGCATGCGACCAACTTGAAGCTGAACGCCAAGAAGTGCCAGCTCTTCCGCAAGGAAGTGAACTACTTGGGCCACATAGTCTCAGCAACCGGAGTGGCCACAGACCCGGGAAAGACGCAGGCTGTGAGAGATTGACCTCGCCCAAAGGATAAGAAAGAGTTACGCAGTTTCCTGGGGCTGTGCAGTTACTACCGACGCTTCATAAAGGGGTTCTCTAACATCACCAAACCCCTCACCCGCCTGACAGAGGAACACCGGTCTTATGTGTGGACGGAGGACGCCGAAGACGCTTTCCAGCACCTGAAGAAGACCCTGTGCAGTGCTCCAATTTTGGGATTTCCACAACCGGGTGGCGCCTTCATTGTGGACACCGACGCCAGCGACCATTCCATTGGAGGTGTCCTATCGCAGATCCAGGACGGCCATGAGCGGGTGATAGCCTACTACAGCAAGACGCTATCCAAGGCAGAGAAGAACTACTGCGTCACCCGACGAGAGTTGCTGGCGGTAGTAAAGACCTTGGAACACTTCCACAAGTACCTGTACGGTCAGCCATTTCACCTGAGGACTGACCATTCCGCCCTAACCTGGCTATTGAGCTTTAGGAACCTGGAAGGCAAGACAGCGCGTTGGGTCCAGAGGCTGCAGGAGTACGACTTCACCTCGGAACATCGTAGAGGGAAGAGCCACGGTAACGCTGACGCCATGTCCCGAAGACCCTGTCCAGAAGAGTGCGGCCAGTGTACAAGAGTGGAAGAGAAGGATCGTGCAGCAGCAGTCCGAGTAGTCACGGCAGTGCCTGCGGCTGGCTGGGATAGCGCAGGCTTGAGGAGGGAGCAGCTGGCGGACGCAGACTTGGGGCCACTCTTGAGGGAAGTGGAGGCAGGGACGAGACCAACCTGGGAGGACATCGCACCGAGGAGCGCCACCTACAAGTCGTACTGGGCCCAATGGGACTCGTTGAAGACCAGAGAGGGCGTGCTGTTCCGGGTATGGGAGTCACCCGATGGGAAGACGCAGAGAGAACAGTAAGGTAAGGTTCCGGAAGTCTTGGAAGAAGTGCACGCCGGTACTTCAGGAGGACACCTGGGAGCGAACCGAACGATTGACAAATTACGGCAGTGCTACTACTATCTGAGACTCCGAGCAGATGCTGAGAGATGGTGCCGTCAGTGTCACGTGTGCGCGGCGAGTCGCAGCCCCCAGACTAGGACCCGGGGTCGCATGCAGCAGTACAACATCGGAGCGCCATTCGAACGGATCGCCGTTGACATTGCTGGACCGTTCCCAGTTTCCGACCGAGGCAACAAGTACCTAATGGTGGTCGTGGACTACTTCACCAAGTGGCCTGAGGTGTATGCCATCCCAAACCAAGAGGCAAAGACAATCACAGACTGCCTCGTGGAGCATGTGTTCTGTCGATTTGGGGTACCGCTAGAGCTACACAGTGACCAGGGTACCAACTTTGAGTCCAACCTAGTGAAGGAGGCACTACAAAGGCTTGGGGTGAATAAGACGCGCACGACGCCTCTACATCCCCAGTCGGATGGCATGGTCGAGAGATACATCAAGACCTTAGAGGAACACCTGAGGAAGGTCGTGGCCAGCCATCAGCGAGACTGGGACGTCAAGGTGCCACTGTTCTTGCTGGCCTACCGCTCGTCAACACACGACACCACGGGGAGCACGCCAGCCAGCTTAATGTTCGGCCGAGAGTTACGCCTCCCTTGTGACCTAGCTTTTGGAAGCCCTCCGGAAGCGAAACAGCCAGCGACCGAGTATGTGGAGAACTTGGTGGACCATCTCCATGACATACACGAGATTGCTCGCCAGAACATCCAGAAGGCGAGCGACCGCATGAAGACCAGGTATGACAAGCAAGCCAACAGCCAAGGGTTCCAGCAAGGTGACCTGGTCTGGTTGTACCGTCCTACCCGGACCAAGGGACGCTGTCCGAAGCTCCAGCAACCATGGCAAGGACCGTACCGGGTGGTGAAGAGGATTAACGACGTGGTCTACCGCATCCAGAAGGTTCCCCGAGGGAAGATGTTGGTGGTACACCTGGATCGCCTGGCACGCTACGATGGTGCTGTTCGGGACGACCAGCTTTGAGGAGGGAGCAGTGTCACCCGAACGTTTGAGCTCCCTGTGGGGCCGGCGGTGTGGTCGGGCGTGGGGCGTTCTGGCCGCGCCTACCCATTTGTCTCCTGTCACTAAATGAAGGGATGATTAGGAGAGGGATCGCGGGCCACTGTGCCGTCTCTTTCCCCTCCCCCTGGGTTTTCGAACGTGCGGGGTGTTTCGTCTAATCCGGAACCTTCTAGATTGGCCAGTTGGTCCTATATAAGCAACGCGTCGGGCTGGAGTTCAGTCAGTGCTTGGCGAGTAGCATAGTAACGCCGTGCTAGTGAACGGACGAGAAGACTGTGTACGTGCATCGGAAGAGTGTACGTAACCGTGAGCGTGCAGTGGAACTGTAACGGACGAACTGGTGAATCGTAATTGTGTGCATTACATAATTCTGTGTAATTGGCAAGTGTTCAACTGTAAGTCGGTGGAAATAAAGAACATTTTGAGTTTGTGTAATTGGACTTTTAATTTCCCGAACCCACAAAGTTACAGTATGCATAATAAACTAACTTAAGTGTGTCGATAGAACTCACATTAACAAGCTCTCGGAGAGCATAACAGGCAGAGCTGAGTTTAGGTAAGATATAATTTATGTGAGCTTTCCAATCTAAACATCTGTCCACTTGAAGGCCTAGAAATTTTATGCTGTCAATTTCTTCTAATAACATATCATTAATCCCAATATCTATTTCAGTATGTGATGTACGACAGGTTATAAATTTGACCACTTTTGTTATGTCTAGATTCACAGATAATTTGTTCGCTTTAAACCAGCATGACATACAGTTCAAAACATAATTCATTTTAATTATACACTCGTTTAAATTTGTACTGGTCACCAGGACACTAGTGTCATCAGCGAAAAGAACTGTACTTGCAATGTCCTTTATATAAAGTGAGAGGTCATTTATATAGATCAGAAATAATAATGGCCCTAACACGGAACCTTGGGGTACTCCATGAGTTACTACTTTCCAGTTCGAAGTTTGTTTTTCATAACCAATATCACTGACAGCTACTTCAACACTCTGTTTTCTTTCATTTAGATATGATACAAACCATCTTAAATGTTCATTTTTTAGCCCATAGAATTCCAATTTTGGTATAAGAATGTCATGTTTAACACAATCAAAAGCCTTTGCTAGATCACAAAAAATTCCACCTTCATGTCTTTTATTATTTAAGGCAGTCAAAACTTCATGTGTAAGTTTGTAAGTTGCATTATTAGTCGATATTCCCTTTCTGAATCCAAACTGATCACTGACAGGTATGTTGTTACATTCAAGGTGTTTATACAGTCTGGTGAACATTACTTTTTCAAGAACTTTTGAAAAAATTGGCAAGAGAGATATTGGTCTATCATTTGAAACATTATTGCATTTGCCTGTTTTGAAAAGAGGTTTAACAACTGAGTATTTCATTCTGTCAGGGAAAGTACCAGTCTTTAGAGACTCATTACATAAATAACTAATAGAAATGCTAATTTGTGAGGAGCAAGGTTTTAGAATTTTTGTAGTTATTTCATCATAACCGGAAGAATTCTTCATTTTTAAAGAGTCAATAATTTTATTTATTTTGGAAGGTGTAGTTAAACTGACTTTAAATGTAGGTACTTATTTTGTGAAACTTGATCTTAGAAATTCTAGCGCTGCATCTTTACTTCCATAATTAATATTTAATTTTTTTGTTACATCCAAAAAGAATTTGTTAAACAATTCTGCAACTTCAAGAGGTTTGGCAATTTCATGATTGTCAACATTGAGTGTTATTGGGCAATTTTCTGATGAGTGTTTACGTGTCACATTTTTTATATTTCAAGTGGTTTTTATTTTATTGTCTGAGTTTTGAATTAGTTTATTATAATGCAATACTTTAGCTGCTATTATTACCTTCTTTAGAAGTTTACAATATTTTTTGTAGTAGTTTTTTAAATACAAATTGTTACTGATTCTAACTTGCTGATATAGTTCTCTTTTACGCCTGCATGAGGTTTTAATTCCTAAAGTGAGCCAGGAATTGTGTTTTTTAAAGTTAAATGTTTTTTTTATACTTGGATGGGAAGCAAAATTCAAACTGAGTTTTAAAGAAAGCTGTTGTTGGTTCCATTAATCTCATAAGTTTGTTTCCAAGATTCAAGTTTAAGATTCTTACTAAATTCATTCAGGGTATTTTCGTTTATTTCCCTATATTTCATATATGTGTATTTAGGTTTGAGTTTTAAATTTATCTTATCAATCCTTAGAATTTGTGCATCATGATCTGAAGTCCATTAGCTTTTAATGAGACAGAGCAAAATTTAGTTATAACTGAATTTACAAATATGTTATCAATAGCTGTGGATGAATTATTTTGGATTCTTGTTGGAATGTTAACTGTATGTGTCATGTGGTATGTGGTAAATAAAGAGCTAAGCTGTTCCCTTTGAAGACTTGATTTCAGATAATCTACATTTATGTCACCACAAATGATTATTTCTGTTTTTGTTTTAAATAGAAAGTTCAGAGCATATTCTAATTGATTTTTAAAAATTTGAAAACTTCCTAAGGGAGATCGATAAATGGCTACTATGACTAAGTTCAAATGACTTCCAATTAACTGAACTGCACAGAGTTTGAGGTCATTTTCATAACAAAATCTGGAGAAATCTAAAACTTTAAAGATCAGATCATTTCTAACATATATACAAACTCCACCTTTATGTAATTTTTTCTCTACTATATTCTGCTCCTAAAGAGTACCCTTGCAATGAAATTGGCTTAAATTCCTGCTGTGTCAAGTGATGTTCAGAAATGCATAAAACGTGTGGTAGTTGAATTTCAGTCTGCAGATTAATAGCTAGTTCATCTAATTTGTTTCTTATGCATCTTATGTTTTGATGAAATACAGATAGACAGTGATTATTATTAATATTATTGATATTATTATCATTACTATTGTTCTTGAAAGGAGTACTTTTAATTGAATTTATTGCCATGAAGCTATTAGGGATAAGATAGAGCAAAATTTATTTATGTATGAATTAACAGATATATATAGCTGCGGATGCACATTTTGGTTTCTTGTTGGGAAGTTTATTGTATGTGTCATGTGGTATGATGTAAATGTGGAGTTAAGCTGTTCCCTTTGAAGACTCGATTTCAAATAATCCACATTTATGTTACCACATATGTCAGAATTATATGTAAATTAAATTTAAAGTGAGTCGATTAATGACACTAATGTCCTGTTGACAATGGAGGCAAATAGTCTCTGAAACATGTTGCGGAAAAATTTAAAAATGTTGTTTAGTGTCATTAATTGACTCCCTTTAAATTTAATTTATTACAACAACACTATTTTCAATACTTTCAAGAAAGGAATTATATGTAAATGTTGATGTTAATATTATTATTTGCCTGATCTTGATCTAATTATCTTAACATATTTGCAACAATGACAGGATTGGAAAGTTGAAAGGGAAAGAACACAGTTAAGAGAATGCAATCTGTTTAAAGTTAAATTACAAATAAATGCTATGATCAAATTTGGAAGTTGGACATATCTTTCATGAGGGATGAAACAAGAAAACACAATATTCCACTTCATTAGGCAATTATTGTGCTTATCACAAATACAATGAGCATTGAACTCCATATATTTTGGGCTTTTAACACCACCCAATGACTGCTGCTATTAAAACTAGGAGGACCGGCAAGTATGGTCTACCGAGAAGGACCAACATGTCATTTTGACGGGTGCAGTTTTATTTGCCCTTTTTAAAATAGTTAACAAATTTGAATGCATACCAGTTTATTTAATATTATTTATACAGCTTACCAGTATATAATTTTACTTTTGTCTGAAGAATTTCGTGGTAAAATGAACATTTTAAGCCAAAAATGTGAAATGGACAACTTTCCTTAGCAAACACATGTGTTTCAACATACAATTTTGAATACCACAGTATATAGTAGAAAAAAAACTTATAAACTTGATTTCACTCATTCAAAGCCACCTGCAGCATCGTAGCATCTAACACATGTGTATTCAGCATTACCTAAACATAATCCGCAAACATACTTGCTGCACTTGTTACATAAATGCTTGCTCCTATTCTTCCCTCTGCATCCGCCAATTTGGCAAGTCTTTAAAATGTTGCTCTGCTGAGGTACTGTGTTAGGAAGTGCATTTTGTATCCTTGTGGATTTATATGCTGAAGGCAGCTCTTCTGTTAAGTTGTATATGAACTGATGTCTGCTTGCTTTTTCACCTGTTACTTCCTTATAGAGTACCCATGCATTAATAGCTGCCAAGGCCAACACATTGAAAAAAACATAGGCTACCTTCTCCATCCATATTTCACCGTGTACAGTCGAGCCATTTGATCGACGACGTCAATGCCGTACTTGGTGTTATTGTAGTACGCCACTGATTCTGGTAGCTTCTTAGGATGTTGTTTATTTATAGTAACTGTGTCATGCATTGAAAAAAGAAGCACATTTTTGTTCTTTTTCCCCTGATAGCATGTCAGAGTTATGTCACCTGACTTATAAAGTACAGTTGTGGGCAAAGGTGCTGTAGCACATTTTGCTGATTGAGGGATTTCCCTTCTACATTTCTTGACTGTGTCCACAATGCTTGTACTTTTATGCTTCAAACTTTCTGCAAGACATTTGATTGTGGAAGAATTGTTACATGTAACATTTCTTCCTGCAAAAACAAAGACGAATTACAACAAGCTCTGCAAGAGGAACTCCTGTTGGGTGCTGATCATCTTTGCCTAGGTAAGGAAAACCATTCACCAGATACTTTGAATTTGCATCAACTGCAAGACAAAACTATGTTCCAAATTTGTCCGGTTCATTGCTCATATATTGAATGAAAGAGCATCTAGCCTTGCAAGGAAACAGTTGCTCATCCACAGTGATATTTTCACTTGGAATGTAACACTGCAAAGAATTGGCATTAAAAGGATTCCAGACAGGAGCAGCAGCTGCAAAGCGATCTGTACTTAGTCTTTGAGAACGTGTGTCCTTGTCATCAAATCACATAAACCACATTGCAACGAATTTGTTTCTGCTCATTGTGTTTCTGAAAAGTGTGGTCCCCAGGTATTCAACCATAACAACTTCAACGGAAAGTTTTTTGCTCCAACACCTCGTAAATACACAAGTGGTAGCACGAATTGCGCCACTTGGGCAATAAAGCTTTCTTACTCGACAAAGGGTCTGCAGAGTGCCATAAACCAATCTGGAAGAAAAACATCAACAGATGTGAACAGAGCCGAATGCTATTGTTCACACTTCCGTACCTGTCAAAATGACGGATGCGGTCCTTCTAGTAGGAGTTGTTTTTACCAGTTTTTAGAAAGGTCCAAAATGGTTGATTCTTTGTGGACGTGTTTGTCATAAGTATTTATTAAAAGTCTTAGAATATGAGAAGTGTAGAAGAAAACATAAGCAAGAAATAAGTCTTCTAAAGCAGCACATCCGTCAAAATGACGGGTGTGGACCTTCTAGTGTTAATGTTTTCACTGGCACTATTTTCAATGCAGTTTATTGGAACACTAATTCATTTCAAAATAAAATTTAAAGGGCAATTTTTTAAAAAGTAAATCTCTATATATAATATTCATTATTTTTATTGGTATTGTCATATATTTGCATGTTTTTACATTTATGTTTATGAGTTTTATATCAATCAGGAATTTCTAATTACTTATCCATATTCCATCTAATCCTGTAGTTATGATTCTTAAATCACTCTGTAAAAGTAATTCCTTGTATTGTTTTATTATATAGACTACAAAAAAATAAATATTTAAAAACTGGGGAGAAAAGGATAAAACATTGTTTTCATGGATAAACGTGTCACATTTTATATTCTTTATACATGATTTTTGCATTTTAGATATTACTTTGAAAATATTGCATTTACATGTTTTACAAACTACTTTCTTTAGTACTTCGTTTGTACAAGATTCATATATATGGTTTTTGCATTTGTTACCATATTCATTAGTCTTGTTCTGACATTTCTTCATTTGGCCCATTGGTCTCTTATCTTTCTTTAGTATTCCAGTTCTTGATTTTTTTCCTCCAGTTCTCTATCCCCCTCTTCATTTCTCTTACTTGACTTTTCTGAATTTCTTATTCTCGTTCCATTATTGTTCTACAAGTTTCAGGATATAATTTCTACAACTACTTCCTGTTACACTCTTGATATAATCCATGAATTGATGGCTGTTGAATCAAGGATGTTTTGGAAAATATGCATTTTCCATCGAAACTGCCTGAATGCACAAAATAGATTCTTGTCATCTGGTTCAATATATTGACAGCAAATTTTGTGTGGGTGCAGAAGCTAACTGGCCAGGAAATTATTTTGATTATGACATCCAAATGCATGGTACTATGCTGTGTGACATTTTTGTTTAGCTTTCCATGATACACAGTCAAGTGTTTATTCTTGAGAACAAATGTAAACAATGTATTTTTCATGTCCTTTACTAAGTCTGGGAGTTCGCTTCTCATAGTTTCATGGTTCCAGCAAGAACAGTGTTTTCATATTTCAGAATACATCCAAGTTTTACTGTGGTAAAACAGTTATCTGTTACATTCTATCTCAATATGGTACATTTAGTTTCAGTACAAGATTTTCTGGAAGGCTTTCACTAGCTTTTCCCTGTTGGTCCTTGTCCAGGTAGGGGAATCCATTACACAGAAATATGTTTTCAACATCCACCATATGCCAGAATTTTATATTATTCAAGACTTATCTTTTATCTTATTCAGGAATTCAGGGCTTGTTGGCATGTATTGAAAAACAGAGCACTCGTTCTGTTTGGGAAAAACTTATTCATCTGTGGTGAGGTAGGATCCGGGATTGAAAGTTAGTTGCCAGTTTTCAATAAATCTGTTTCACTCTTCAGGAATTTCCACTCTCACCAAAATTAAAAAAACAAAGTGTAAAGTTAATTTCTGTAAATAACTGTTCTTGAACACTGACAGTTGTAAGCCAATCAGATTCAACTTCTGAGTTTGTTAAATAATTCCTTAAATTTGAAACACCTAATAGATACATATGTAGCTAAAAACTTTATTCTTGAAAAATTGTGCATTTTTGATGATCATGGTTCTTATTATATCATTAGCATATCTTTTGTATAATGTAAGTCTCAAGAAGAAATAAAACATTAAAAACTTAAAATTCTTCTCCTCTTTGATGGTTTCTATTTAACAATTTGTTCAGTTTTTAAACAACTTGCTGCTGTTAAATTTATGAGCGATTACTTGATGGATAAGGAATTTATTGCAACATCATTTTCACATTTAAATTTATTATGGCAGGAATAAGAATGTGCATTCTAAATTGACAGCAAATTTATAGAAACATAGTATATTGAACACATTGAAAGTTACAGCAACTCTGTTGAAATATTTTACATAAATTAACTCAGTGCTAGATTGAGTCACATGAAAAATTCTATGCCATGGCCGGGATTTGAACCATGAATTTCCTGGTTTCCGTCTAGTCGCTCTAACCCATTGAGCTACCATGGCCAATGTGCCGTCCTGACATTCAATTCTCCATTTGACTCGTATATTTCCCCGGTAAACCACTAGGGGTTCTCATATTCGAGATACACTGTTATTGTGGCGACTTACTATTGTAAGTACTTGAGTCCCAGGCTTCATCATTTAACTCCTATTATTTTAGTTAATTGATGAAAATTAATCATTTCCTCATACTAGCCGTATATAGGCTAAAGGTTTTTGATAGATTAAGTCAACATGAAAAATTCAGATGGAGAATTTAATCTGAAGGATGGCACGTTGGCCATGGTAGCTCAATGGGTTAGAGTGACTGGATGGAAACCAGGAGATCCCTGGTTCAAATCCCGGCCATGAATTGAATTTTTCATGTTGACTCAATCTATCAAAAACCTTAGCCTATATATGGCTAGTATGAAGAAATTATTAATTTCCATCAATTAACTAAAATAATAAGAGTTAAATGATGAAGCCTGGGACTCAAGTACTTACGACAGTGAGTCACCACAAAAATGGTGTATCTCGAATGCGAGAGCCCCTAGTGGTCTATCGGGAAAATATACAAGTCAAATGGAGAATTTAATGTCAGGATGGCATGTTTGGTAGCTTTGGATGCCATGGTAGCTCAATGGGTTAGAGCGACTGGACGGAAACCAGGAGATCTGTGGTTCAAATCCTGGCCATGGCATTGAATTTTTCATGTTGACTCAATTTATCGAAAACCTTAGCCTATATACAGATAGTATTAGAAAATTATTAATTTCCATCAATTAACTAAAATAACTCAGTGGTGCCTGAATTTTAATCTAAATTTTTATTTGTTATTATTGTAATATGTTTAAGCTATATCAATACACAAAATAAAATGTGAAAATAAAGTCTGGGTTTTTAATTTCAAAAAAATTTGCTGTCGCCATATGAAGGGTTACATGCTTTCAGGATTAAATTGTAGAAGTTTATGGGTCCTTTGCTTGAGATTAGTGACTGAAAAGTTTTTAAGGAGTGCATCTTACTATACATTCATCCTGGATAAAGCTAACAAACATACATTTTTTCTGTGCATGGATAACCCAGAAATTGAAGTTTTCTTGTTAAAGTATTAGACTAAGCATACTGGAATGGATAAATGATTAAATACAAAGATAGATTTGGTTACCTTTCAATTAAGTAATATAAAGCTGTAGGGTGCAGTCAATTCAAATGGATAAAATAAAATCCACTTATCAATCAACAGTACACTATTTCATGGAGCAGTGGGTGTTAGAATTGATGGGCTGATACGTAAGGGAGGTACCATTGCAGATTCAATTTCATAAATACTTTTGTATCATTTATCCACTGATCAGGTACCGAGTGATGGATACCTTTGTACTTGTGTAAAACGTAATGGCTTTTGAGAATAAACGTGCTATTTTAATTATTAATGCATAAATTGCACTTTACATAAAACAATATTATCACCTAAATTTTTATTTGAATAATAAACAAAGTATCTATTTTGAGTTCCAACTTGTTGGTTTTGGTATTTCATTTTTCTATAAGTCTTTCTGTTACAAGCAGTGTATACTTATTTTTTATGTCCATTTATTTTATGCAAGATTTTATCTTAAATTATTTTAAACAAATTCCAATGTATAAAGACTATGATACAGTGAAGCTCAAAGTTATACAATGAATATGCTTAATTCTACCTAACACTTTTCATGTTTTCGGCAGCTCTTCATAGCTGAGGATGTAAGTAGGGTCTGTGAAACATGTTCTGTGGCAACAAAGGTTAGTGAAGCTAGGTAAGTGTAAACCTGATGCAAGTTGTGTTTTATAAAATGATTGTTTCTATTCTTTTCATACTATTCCCAGTTTTAATTCAGTTCATATACTTACAAAAACTTATTTTTCTATCTGCTTTGTGTTAATCAAGATAAGCTTTCATTTTAAATTTATCAATGTTTTTGCGGAGATAGATTTTTAAAAAAAGTGGTTGCTATTTGATGGCTTTGAAATTTCATGCTCTTTACATGACCACGAGGGAAAAAAAAAAAAAAAAAAGAAAGGAAATTACCACTGGGTAAAAGTGTTTGAAAATTCAGACTAATAAATAAAAGAAAACATGTTTGAAATAAGTTCTGTTCCTTATTAAATCTACCTTTTTGTGTGATAAGATTTTGTCTATTACATGTTACCAGTTACACTGGTCAACAATGAAAATGTTAAATAAATAATTTCTGCTGATTCTTACGTATTTTTATGTGCTACAGTCTAATTTTTAAAAGAACATACGTGAAGGTCATCTGTTTCTCCACGTGGGTAGTGCAATGTTGCCCACCAGATCCCCTTTCTTTATCCTCTCAACACTCAAAACGTAAACAAGGGTTCGAGTTATCCTACTGCAGCAAAAATATGCACAGTTAATCTGTATCAGCCTACTTTAAAAACAGAAATAAATTGTTCACACATTCACTGAGGTGTAGGGTCGTCACATATGTGAGTTCTTTTAAATAATTGTTTGCACTATGTAACTAATATTCCATACATACCGTTATTGTTGCTATGCATCGTAAGTTGACATTCCCGCACTAGTAAGGTAAGTATTTCTCCATAGAAACACATATATGCAATGCACATTCTAAAATCTAACATTTATCTTCAATTATATTTATTAATATTTCAGCTAATATCTTAACTACTAAAATTCAGATTCATATAAATACACATAGTGCAAAAAATAATGTGTAATACACATGTGGTAAGCACGTAATGAAATCTCAAGAATTGAAAAAACTCGGTGCAAGCGCCTCGTCTTTTTCAAACATTTCCTCGTTCTGTATACATTAATATCACAATATACTATTATTAACAACTTTTTTAATTGACATGTTCATATCAACGCCGCCAATATGCCAGAATTTTGACCCACAGGAATTCTTTTACGTGCAAACATATCTACTGACATGGAACTTTCACTTTTGGATAAAAGGAATAAACTGTTCATTGATAAGGAGCAAACTCTTGTCTTCCTGTTAGAAGAATTCTCTAAGAGAACAGACAAATTCTCTAGCTTGGCTATGCAATGTAACACCCTGACCGTAACGTGATCTTTGCCTTGGGCCATGATTCCTCGGTCCACCTCTAATCCTACCGCCACTACATCTTGCTTCCATAAAAACTTATTTTAATTGTGTTTTAACAAAGTAGGCTAACAGTACACAGTGCAACTAGGCAAACTCTATGTCCCGCATACAACTAGCGATGTCTGAGCTGAGGAGTATGTGATTCACCCACTTCACCTGTGTAAGCAATCCTTTGTTTATGTTACCAAGGGAACGACCTTCCCTTCTTACCCTTTGCCTGATGACCTTCTTGTATCTTCTTTTAAAAATCAGACTGTAAATCCAAAAATCAAATTAGAAATGCTTCATTACCACCATTTTTTTGTAATATTAATAAAACTGTTATCATGATTATTTGCATAGGGCAGTAAATGTGCTGATTAAAAGAAAGTAGTTTTATCTTACTAGGTTAATAAATACGGCAATAAATGACATATTTGCTTTAGGTGATTGTTTTATGTCTTGCAGATATAAACTGTCATGCATAGTTGCCAAAGGAGTATAAGCTAATAGAAGCTAATTCTGTGTGCTAACAGTAGTGTGTAGTGTTTGTCATCTGTGTAGTGTTTCTAATAGTGTGTTTTCTTAAGCATTGAGATTTAGGAGGAAATGTCTTGCTAATGTGTAAATGATAAAAACAATTTTTGTTACATTTGTGATGAGCTCACTTTAAAAGCACAGAGGCAAAATTTGACTTCTCGAATTAAAAGAGCTTATGATTGTTATTTTGACAGTAAAATTGATGAGAATAAGTTTTGGGCTCCAGAAATCTGTTGTGCCAAATGGACAACACTATTAATCGGCTGGTTAAAAGGGAACCGTCAATATACCTTTTGCAGTTCCTATGATATGGTGGGAACCTAAAGATCATATAACAGACTCCTACTTCTGCTTGACAAATATATCTGGAATAAGTTTCAAATCCAAACACACTGTTAAATATCCATCTTTGGAATCAGCAATTCGACCAGTGCCTCATGGACCAGGACTTCCTGTACCAACTCCACCAGACGGCAGTAATGTGACTGAAAATTTTGTGGAAGAAGTTACCATAAATGAGCCGCACTTATTAACCAAGGAGGATCTAAATGATTTGGTTCCTGATCTCAGGTTATCTAAAAGTAAAGCCGAGTTACTTCCTTCAAGATTGAATGGCTGGCATCTCCTGCAGGATGGAACCAAAATAATGCCGAAAGGAATTTGAGTACTTATTTTCTAAACAGGAGGACCTAGTGTTCTGTAATGATGTCGGTTCTTTGATGGAGTCCCTGGGTATTCAACATAAGCCTGAGGATTGGTGCTTTTTCATTGACTCTTCAAAAACAAGCTTGAAAGGAGTCTTGCTACATAATGGAAACAAGTTTCCATCCATTCCTTTAGCCCATGCAGTTGGTATGAAGGAGAGTTATGTGAACATGTAACTCTTGCTATGCAGTATCCAATATGATGACTACTCATGGCAGATATGTGCAGATTTTAAAGTGATAGGTATCTTACTTGGATTACAACTTGGTTATACAAGATTTTGCTGTTTCTTGTGCATGTGGTATATTAGAGACAAAAGCAATCATTATGTTAAGAATACACAAAGTATAAACCTGAAAGAAGCGTAGGGACAGTGAAGCACAAATTAGCACAAAAGTGAATTGAGAATATATTGACCATGGGCGGCCGGTGAGGTATTGTATTGATGGTGCCATAAATAAATAAGGGTTGTTAAAATATAAATATGTGCACCAATTATGAACAATTTAGGTAATCTTATCAATAATCCAACCTATTTTGTAATATACTGTACCATACAGAATGTACAGGGAAACGGAAATAGATATTTATTACATCCGAACTTTTGTTACGCACAGGTGTAACGAGTACAGTAACAGTTTGATAATACAGTTCATGGAGAATGTGATACGAAGTGTTTGTGTACGATTTCGTGATAGAGAGACAGTTATTGTTATTGCTTTAGCCATAATTTTTCTTGCGCTGAAATCAAACGAAACAAACTCGAGAAATCTTTTTTTTTTTTTTTTTTTTTTTTTTTTTGTTGTTGTAATTTACGTCCTCCAACGTTAAGTCATATTGGACAAGAGAAATCTTTGTTTCACACTCACAAACACACACGAGCGAGCACACACGCATGCACGAACACACAAGACGCAATTTTTCACTGCACAATGAGTAATCTGAATTTTTAAAAATGGTTTAATGAAATTACAAACTTTTAAAAATTAAAAGCATTGTACTCACTGAATGCAGCAACTCCATGACTTTATGAAGACAGCTTCAAATGAATTAGTATGAACGGTATTGAAAATACATTCGTCGCTCCTTCTTGCTGGCAAATAAATCTATCACCTTTGAATTGAAATTGTCAATCTTGCACACGAAGAGCTTTTCACAGGATAGCATTCCTAAGGCACTCAATCGCTCTTCTTTCATTGTGTTTCGTAGAAAAGTTTTAATCCTCTTGAGCATTGAAAAGCACCGCTCAGCTTCTGATGTCGAGATAGGCATAGTGATTAACAGTTTCAAAACTTTAACAGTCTCTTCAAAAGTAGCACAGGGTTCATCCTCTAGAATCAGTGAAAGAAACGAAACCGCACCGGAAACTACTCTCAACTCAGGCCTGGCATAGAACACTTGAAGCTCTCCCTTCAACTTTCTTTTCTCCAGAAATGTATATGTGTCTGTAATTTCAAGATATTTGTCTGGGAAATGTGTTACATAATTGTCAAACTGGCTTACATCAAATAAGTTGGTTGCAATTAGGTGCCCAGTGAACTGAAAACGTGATTTTATTTCACAAAGGATGGCATCACACACCTCCAAAGCATTTTGCTTTTTGTTATTATCATCAACCCTTGCTCTCTTGTAAGGCATTGTTTTGTCATTTTCAAAACTAACCTGACTGATGATGGAGTCAATGTCATCTCTGATGTTTTGCATTATTGTTCCAAATTCTGAATGTCTTGTTTTACTTTGGTTGGTTCAGTTGTCTTCTTTTGAAATTGATTAAAAAGTATGTCCACATGAGGCATTATCTTATAGAAAAACGATAGCCAGAAAATGAAGTCTCTATCTAGCAGTCTTTGTTTGCATGAACCAGCTTTTTCAATAGTAGAGGATAATTTTATGTTCTCACTCATTTCAGTTGTTTCCATGACAATTCCTTCCTGTTATCATTAATATCCTTTACTACTCGCGAATGGTAATTCGATCTTGTGAGAGACACACGGGGTAAGCTTTTCTGAATTATGCTATGCAACACTTTCGATCTTTGTGGCGAATTTGAAAAGAAAGAAGAAATGCCTGAAAGATGTGCAAAGAAGATGCGGGCTTTGCGATTAATTGAGGCTGCAGTAGACATTATAAGGTTGAACTGGTGCGCATAGCAATGAATGTATTGCGCATTTGGGTATTTGTCTTTTATTAATTTCTGTACTCCGTTTGACTCGCCACTCATAACGTTTGCACCATCGTAACTCTGAGCTATTAGTTTTGCTCGGTCATCTCCAATTAAGGGTTCGATTTCTTTCAGAATACACTCCGAGATAGACTGAGCATTCTGACCTTCTGGATTAACAAAATTCCAAAATCTTTCAACGGGGGTTCCATAAACAATGTATCACAAAACAATAACCAACTGAAATTCGCAAGACACATCAGTGATTTCATCCGCGATTATTGCAACATAATCCGCACGCTTTATTTCTTTGCGAACTTCCTCGTGATATACTTCCAGCATGCACTGCAGGAGTTCGTTTTGAACAGTCTCAGAAATGCCTTTGAATACTGATGACTGACTGAGATGCAGTTTAAGTTCTTTATCCAACTCTGCACTAAACTGAATGAGCTCACGAAAAACCCCCTTATTTTGAGAGGTGTCAGATTCGTTGTGTCCCCTAAGAGCCAGCTCCAAAGCACCACAGAACCGAATACAGTTTATAATTAAGTTCAATATATACCTGTTCTTGTCTACTTGTTTGTTATGGCTGTTGACTGTTTGCCTATACTGCAAATCTAATTTGTCCTGAATATTGGTTTTGCCTAGAAATGAAAGACTCAGAACATTGTCCATGTGTCGCTTCGATGTTTCATGCACTTTCATTTTAGACCATAAATGCCCAATATCAGTTATTCCAGTCTTACACCAATAGACATCTCCCCCAAATAATATACAAGGAAAACAAAAAACTGCATTGTTTTCATCACAGCCGCAAATCCATTTGTTCTTTTGATAAATATCCGGATTAAACTTACGGCATCGATTTTTTTTTTTTTTTTTTGCTGCTGCAGATTCAGATTCGGGAGTGGCCAACCCATTGTTTTTACCTGAATTTGTTCACCTAGAGTCCTGTTACTAAATGAAGTTTTCAGTAATTCACTCACCTTGTTCATGTTCGTAACTTTACTGTGAATTTTAACTTAAAGAAAAAACACTGAACACTGTTTTAAAAATCCGTACTCACGATGAACTACAGCATTACAGGAGCACATACAGAACTACTCTACCATTGCTTTGAAAACATGTGTCCAACACATGCTGCACGCACGGGTTTTATGTTGTACCAACAAAACTGCTGCTGTGAAATATGCACATGTTGAAATACTGTCTCTTAATTTTAAAATCTAATACTATATATACATTGAAACCCAATTAATTTTATTTATAAGGATATCTATGTGTTGTGTTTCTGCATTAATTTGCGTTTTGAGGTTCCTCAGAATTAACTTGCAGTAGGATGGTGACACTGCATTAAAGGAAGGTATAGCGCTGTGGTATAGCACGAAATGTATTCTTACCATTGTCTTTCGCTAGGTGGCGGGATTGTGGTTCTCTGAAGTCCCGTGCTTTACTGCATTCTAACGGGCAAAGCGTAAGTTATGCTCCAGAGAAATCCCGGCACTACCTTCTCTGACCTTCTCGCATAAGAAGCTGTGTATAAGCAGACATCCTAGCCCTTAACACAGGCGTTTATGAGCATAGACGGTGCCGTTCTGGAATCGGCACCAAGCTACGGAAAACAACCAAGAGAGAGAGCGCTTGCATTTAACGCGCCTATTCAAACGAGGGAGCAACTACTCACAAACAATTCCTTTTGCGCAATTCTTATACACTTCTCTTTCTTTCGCTTTCATACAGATGGTGCCATGGCACAACAGCACTACCTCAGAAGCCGCCCCTGATATTGACACATTGCTTCACTCACTGTTTATTCACAGGACATGTTTCAAGAGCTCTTGCTCCTATCATAAGCTGGTACTCGATTAGTGCAAGTTGTAGTGGTTTCCTCTTTCTCCGTATTGTCAATAGATGGCGTGATGTACTTGTCAAAGGTGTCTGGTGGTGGAGTTTCAAAATTCATGACTCTATGACGATTTTTGTTAATGAAGATTTTTTTCCCATACGGAAAGGTCTATGGGGTGATTAACATATTTTATTAGAGATGTTTCCAAGTTGATGTCATGTCTAGTATTCAAAAAATGAAAAACCGCTGCTGATTTTACTGTTTCAGCAGTGGCTTTTCATTCTTTGAATACTAGACATGACATCAACTTGGAAACATCTCTAATAAAATATGTTAATCACCCCATAGACCTTTCCATATGGGAAAAAATCTTCATTAACAAAAATCGTCATAGAGTCATGAATTTTGAAACTCCACCACCAGACACCTTTGACAAGTACATCACACCATCTATTGACAATACAGAGAAAGAGGAAACCACTACAACTTGCACTAATCGAGTACCAGCTGATGATAGGAGCAAGAGCTCTTGAAACATGTCCTGTGAATAAACAGTGAGTGAAGCAATGTGTCAATATATTCTCGATTCACTTTTATGTTAAGAATAGTTAGCCAAAAAGAGACTCATTAAACCCAGGACAGGCAAATGTTGTTCACCAACCACTTGTAAGAGCTGACAAAATTTTATTACCTCCATTACACATCAAACTAGGTTTGTTTAAGAACTTTGTGAAAGCAGTGGATCGTGATGGGAGTGCATTTCTCTTCCTGAAAACTAAGTTTCCAAAGATCAAAGAAGCAAAAATAAAAGAAGGAATTTTTGTTGGCCCTCAAATTAGACAACTTAGTTTGAAAGCCTTTTAAATACCCAAGAACGAGCTGCATGGTTCTCTTTCAAAAATATTGTCATGAACTTTCTTGGAAACCACAGGTCTGAACATTACGCAGAACTTGTCAGTGAGCTGATTGAGAACTACAAGGTCATGGGATGTAATATGACCTTGAAAATACACATGTTGGACTCCCATCTTGACTTCTTTCCTGAGAATCTCGGCACTGTCAGTGACGAACATGGCAAGTGTTTCCATCAGGACATTGCTGAAATGGAAAGACACTACCATGGAAAATGGACTCCAAATATGTTGGCAGACTACTACTGGACACTCAAGAGAGATGTTCCTCAAGCAAAGTACAGTTGAAAGTCTAATTTACATACATTTTAGGTATGTAAAAGGTACTCCAGCTAAGGTGTTACACATATTAACTGTATGATTAACATATTAACTGTAATATCACAAGAAATTTTGTTAATGCAATGACTCAAAAACTATGGGTGATGGAAAAGTTCTGCAGAAAGATTTGTAATCAGCACACAAAATTCAGTAAGAATCACCCTTTATACTTCTTTTAACATTAAACAGCTTAAATTTTGTTGACCAGTGTTTTTATACAAAAGTCATACAGAAAGAAGATTCACGGGCTATTCAGAGAGAATTTAAGATATACATTTTATTTCTCTTATAAATATTTTAAACATAGAGAATTTTGGTCATAATTGTTCAGAGCCATGTTTGAGAATAAACAATGACACTTCCATATAGTGGATAATTTAGGGAAGGGGATTTTCTTGAACATATTTTTGCTGCATCCTTGGAAAATTCAGAACTTACATGCCAAGGTTACAGAGTGGGATAGCTCAGGCGGTTTTGTCTATGGCCCGCATATGGGAGGCCCTTGGCTGATCTAGCAGACCCATGGGTTTTTTCAGAGGGTTTTCCGGGTCGACCGGTGCATGCTGTGTAGGTTAGTTACATTCCCCAAATTTCCTGTCCCTCCATTATCATTTCACATCATGTCTCATTTGGTGTTCTCTTTCAGGGTAGAAGTGTTGGCGGGTGTCTCAGTGGTGCATGGCAGGGTGATATGCTCTGAGTCAACCACTTCCTGCTCCGGTAGGTTGGTTACCGGTTTCCAAATTGGCTGCTGAGACAGCTTCCAAAACACAGTAGGGGAATGTCTATTGTCCTGGCCTATGGGGGAGGTTTCCATATAAGTAAAATTTAGGGACCCTGCCCTCTGCACTGTCATGGCTCTTTGGGATGGTCCTCTGTCTCTCGCTTCACCCTTCCTTCTGGGAATGCCCCACTTGGGGCACAGCTATAATAGATCAGACTGGTTGCAGTGCCAAATCCCCTCCGTAGTAATCCTAATCCTGCATGCCAAGGTTAGGATTAACTGACTTCTTCACTTTTGAGTCTCTTACAATAGATGTATACACACATTAGGTGGAAAACAATACTTCCTCTATGTGCAATAGATTAAGTAGTAAAGAAAACAAAAATAGGCACTGAGATAAAACCATTCATATACTTAATGAAGGGATGCATGTATTTTACTTCCTCGGTTACTTCTTAGGAATGAAATAACATGAATAAATACAAAGTGTTGAAATCTACTTCCATGTGGGGGGAGGAATAGAACTTCTCATGCTGAAGATTGGTCAACAGTAATATCATTGAGATTATACCGAGATTTAACTGTAAAAACAACTGTGTACAACACACACAGATAATTACATCAAAGCAAATAGTTTCAACCCAATTTCACACAAACATGCCACCATCAACAGTCTCACACACAGATTAGTAAATCTACCCCTCAGCCAGCAATAATATAAAAAAGAATACCATCAAATCTTAAAAACTGCAATTAAAAATGGATATGGAAAAAACCTTGTAGATAAAAAAAATAAAATCATTCAAACTTCAAAAGAGGTTAAAACAGATCACAGCTCTCACACCAATAAAACAAGAAATTAGATTTGCTAAATTTACTTACCACCTCTGGGCCACAAAAAAGTTCCAAAAAATATTCAAGAAATACAATATAACATTGGCACCGTAAAACAATTACAACATTAAAAACCTACTTAACAGTAATAATACTGATAAGATAAAACCAGAAGAAAAGTCAGGCATTTACAAGATTAAGTGTAAAGACTGAGAAAAAACTTACATAGGGAGGACAAAAAGAAACATAGGCACTAGAAAGAAAGAACACTTCAGGCACTTAAGATACAAAAATATTGATAAGTCTGCAATAGCAACTCATTTCTGGTCTGAAAATCATGAAATTGAAGATAGCACCGAATTACTAAAATACGTACAAAAACATAGTGAACTCGTCATATGGAAGAGAATATACATAGAAAAACATAAAAATCAACTAATGAACTTTGAAAACCCGCCAGAAGAGAATCCAACATTTAAGTTCATCACTAAATCAACAGATGGCAGCAGCAACTCCGTAATTACCCATGCCACTGGATCAAGCTTTAGTCGCATAAGAGCTGAAGATGCAAATGATGGTTTGCGAAACATGTCCTCAAAATAGGTACGTAAGTGAAGCCGATGTGTAAAAAATACGACTCATCTATAAATTAATAATCATTGAGATTGTCCATAGCATTTAAATAATTAACTATGGTATTATTAGGATTTAACTGAAGTGTTAAAAATTTTCAGGAAAAAGGTTAATTTTAATTTATTATACTGAAATGCTCAGTTCTTTCCCTATCACAAAATAGTATTACTTTTCAAATTTATAAAGGGAAGGGCATATTAAGAGCAGCTTAGTAGCGAAAAAAGCTTCATTTCCTTTTTGTAGATTCCTTGTTCTCCAACATTTTACTAGTATAAAAGGCTTTATGAAATCCAAATACATAAAATCCTTTAGATTGAAGTAAAAGGAACAGTAATTAAATGAATTTTTGATACACATTGGATATATTGATATTAAGGGGAGTGGGTATTGTCCATTATATGGAGACCAAAAGCAGTGGTTTTTTTTTTTCTGACTGGTAATTTAAAGATCAATGTAAAAAGAAAAATACTGTGTAATCGGTATATAGGCATACATCTCTCTTTAAATATTTATAATCATATGTTTTGTAGTTTGTAAAAACTTATTAACTTAAAAAGGGGGGGGGGAAGGAAAGAAAGAAAAGGTTTACTAAATAAATGGAAACATTTTGACATATTTAAGTTTCCTTTTCTTACAAATCAGTACAAGCAGAGAACTGAAATGTTTAGTACATATGACAATGTTCTGCTTCATACCACTAAACTATGGAAATTAGGCTACCAATAATAGTTGTGATTCTAACTTTTTTCCTCTGTAAATAAAATGAAACACAATTTTCATGATTTTTAAAGCAATATCGTCATTTTTTTAAAAAAATGTATTATGCTTAAAATTATAACTGTAGTTCTGGATAAGTAATAGTTGATCTCACTTAAATGTACAAATTTTGAGCATTAGCTCTAGCTTTTATAGTTTTTGAGAAAAAGAAATATATATTTTGAAAAAAGTCACCTTCAGATAACCACAGTTAAAAATTAACTTCAAAGGTATGACTCACATTAGTACATTCCAGGGGAGTGATCATCATAAGCTCCATCACCTGATACCTCCTGATTTGTAGTTCTACATCTTTTGACTCAAGACTCCTGAGATGTAGCTTGTGATACCCTTTCGGCAGATAATATGCAATAATCGTGCTGTCCATTGCACTTCTGTGTTGCTGACAACTTTCTGTCCATTTTAAGCAGTATCTTAAATCTGCATTTGGCTCCTATTTAAATGTCAAAACTGCATTATGAACCCATATATTTAAAACACAGTACTCCACAGAAACGTTTTTGGCACTTTCCCTATACATCTGTTGAAACTCACATTCATATATACAAATATAATTTGTAACTTAAAACTTCACTTATCTTATAAGAAATGATGATAATTCTTATAAATTCTCTGGGATCGTGATTTCTTGTAAACTTAAACACATCTTCAGCCAGAAACAAAGCTGTCGCCATCGTTACAAATGCTAAATTTCAATATTTTCTTGTTAGTACTATCAAAATCTGAAAATAAAACAAATTTAAAAACAGAATCAACTGCTGGTATTTCAAAATTCATCATGCGATATTTGCTTTTTAAAATAAATATCTTTTCCCAAACCATTAAATCTGTCGGACCATTTAATTGTTTTAATAATTTAACTTCTGGATTTATTTCATGGTTAAATGACCAAAAATTAGCTGCTATGGCCATTTTATCAGTTTGTTTATACTTAATGTTACGAAAATATTCTTTTGTTCTGGTTTCTAAATTACGTTTTGTCTTTCCAATATAAACTTTATCACAATCGAAACAATTAAATTGATAAATACCAGATTTTTTATTATTAGGAATTTTATCTTTTCTAGAGAAATGCAAGAAATTTTTAATACTATATTTATTTTGAGGAACTAAAGTTATACCAAAATCTTTAAAAACATTTTGAAAATGCTTATTAACCCAAGCATGGTGAGTAAATTTTTTAAAATTATAATCGTCTTTTCTTTTTCTAAGGTTAGAAATATCATTAACAGTTTTTCACTATTTGCATTTTTCAATTTTTTGATTTATGAAGTTTTTAACAAAACCATTAATTAAAGCAGTATTAATAATATGCTTATATTCTTTATTAAGTTCATCTTTATTCAAGGGCATATTTATTAATCTATAAATCAAACTATTGAAAAGAGCAAATTTATATGAAAAAGGGTTAAAACTTTTATTTTTTATGTAATTATCAATATGAGTAGACTTCCTATAAATACCAAAGTTGAATTTATTATTATTATTTCTTATTATATTTAAATCTAGAAAAGGAAGAAATCCATTACCTTCAGTTTCTAATGTAAATTTTAGAAATTGAAATTAATGGATTTCTTCATTTTCTAGATTTAAATATAATAAGAAATAATAATAAATTCAACTTTGGTATTTATAGGAAGTCAACTCATATTGATAATTACATAAAAAATAAAAGTTTTAACCCTTTTTCACATAAATTTGCTGTTTTCAGTAGTTTGATTTATAGATTAATAAATATATCTCTGAATAAAGATGAATTTAATAAAGAATGTAAACATATTATTAATACTGCTTTAATTAATGGTTTTAATAAAGACTTTATAAATAAAAAAATTGAAAAATTAAAATATAAAAAAACTGTTAATGATATTTGTGGCCTTAAAAAAATAAAAGACGATTATAATTTTAAAAAATGTACTCACCATTCTTGGGTTAATAAACATTTTAAAATTTTTTTTAAAGAGTTTGGTATAACTTTAGTTCCTCAAAATAAATATAGTATTAAAAATTTATTGCATTTCTCTATAAAAGATAAAATTCCTAATAATAAAAGATCTGGTATTTATCGGTTTAATTGTTTCATTGTGATAAATTTTATATTGGAAAGACAAAACATAATTTAGAAACCAGAACAAAAGAATATTTTCGTAACATTAAATATAAACAAACTGATAAACCGGCCATAACAGATCATTTTTGGTCATTTAACCATGAAATAAATCCAGAAGTTAAATTATTAAAACAATTAAATGGTCCGACAGATTTAATATTTTGGGAAAAGATATTTATTTTAAAAAACAAACATTGCATGATGAATTGTGAAATACCGGTGGTCAATTCTGTTTTTAATTTTGTTTTATTTTCAGATTTTGTTAGTACTAACAAGAACATATCGACATCTAGCCTTCTTAACGATAGCGACAGCTTTGTTTCCAGCTGAAGATGTGTATAAGTTTACATGAAATCGTGATCCCTGAGAATTTATAAGAATTATCATCATTTCTTATAAGATAAGTGAAGTTTTAAGTTATAAATTATTATATTTGTATATATTTATTTGCTTCACTGTTAATAGCTTCATATTTTACGTACTCTCATTCGTGTTTTGTGTAAGGTCAGGCAGACATTTTGGAATAAATCCCTTTGATAAATCCTTGTACATTGATCTCAAAACCATTTGTAGTTGGTTTATTGATACTCGTCACTTACTTTTTTATATTAATGAGAGACTAGTTTCAAAGGCAATTGCCTCCATTTTCAATCTCTTTCCAACTGGCATCTGTTGTTATCTGCTCTCTCTCTGGTGGAGGAACTATGAACTTATTGTCAAATTATCTACTGGTGCGATTTCAAAGTTCATTATACGATCCTTATTTTTCCATATGAATATGTTCTCCCATGTTGTCAATTTATTTTGGTTTATCACTCCTTTTAATAATTTTGGATTTGGATCAATGTCATGATTTTCATTCCAAAAATGAAATGCTACTGCTGACTTATCTTCTTGTTTCAATCTGATGTTTCTAAAGCGCTCTTTGACTCTGGTTTTTAGATGTCTTTTAGTTTGACCTATGTAGCATTTTTCACAATTCTTACAACTTATATGGTATATTCCGGATCTGTTAACTGATGGGATTTCATCTTTTGTTTTTGAATTTAGCAATTTTAAAACTGAGTGTCTATTAGTAGGTGCCAAGGTGATATTTTGTTCCTTGAAGGTCTTTTTAAATTTATTAAATGTTTTTGGGTGATATGTGAATGAACTGAATATGTTGTTGCTTTCTTTTTCTTTTTTAAATGTGGTTGCTTCCTTAATGGTTTTATTTAGTTTAGCTTTTCTAATTTTCTTCAACACCAAACCTTTGTTGTATCCATTTTCTTCTGCTATGTGTAGTATTGCTTTTTGTTCTTTGAAATATTCTTCTTTTTCCATGGGTATGTTGACTAGTCTGTGTGTAAGGCTGTTTATTATTGCATGTTTATTTGTAATTGGGTTGTGGCTATTATTTTTTATGTAATTTTCTTTTTTTGTTGTACATTGGTTTGATTACTGCTGTAATGGCATTTAGCAGAGAGTGTTCATGTTCATATGTAGTATCAGATGCCATTGCTTTCTTGTACCTACATTATGAATAGAGGCCTTTTGAGCAAAGATAATGTGTGGCTGTGAATCTGATAAACTTTATGTAGAAAAGGTATCCAAACTGTTAGTTTCATGGGGTCCATGTCACCAGAATCTCTTCTAATCGCTAAACCATAATAGGTTTGCAATAAATCAATTTCTGCATCTGTCAACCATCCTGAATGTTATAGTGGCTTATTATCACTCAGGTTTTTTTTCTCTTATCATATTTTAATTTCCTCAGTCTAATACCTAAGTGCTTTTGCACATGCCTATGCAACCTAGTTTTTCTATATGAACATCACCTTACAGTTCTCCTCCACACACCAACTTGTATGCGTTGGAATCACCATCCACAAGATAATTTTTATATCAGAGATATTTGTACAGAAATCTATTGAAGATCTCTCTTGCTCCTTTAGCCTCCATGACAACATTAGAACCTTCATAGTTTTCCAAGCATTTATGGTGTTCACTGTTAAATTTGCAGCCTCCTCAATGAATTGTTATCACTTCCACATCCAACACTTTACCAACAATAATAGATGTAGTAGCCACTATCCCTTGGTATGTTCTGTAAAATCTTTTTTGCCAGGTACCATCAACTGCCACTGTAATATCTCTGTCACCATGATTAGCAGCAAAAATATGTCTTTCTGAAAGTTAATAGTAATTTGAAAATTTGGTTGGTGGGGAAATAGATACATCACTTCACATTAAGGTTGAGCACATCCCTTGCCAATGTCCACCTTGCCAAGATGGTAGCATGTCTGCTTCATGTTCAAGAGGTCCCAAGTTCGAATTTTGGTCAGGGTGAGTTACCTGTATAAGGTTTTTCTGGGGTTTTCCCTTATCCTTCAGGATGAATGTCAGGTAGCTCTAAGCTTCATGGATTCTGGACTCATTTGAGCATCATTTCACCCAATTCATTCACCGTCCAATATGATTAATGTTGGAGGACGTAAATTACAAAAAAAAAAAAAAAAAAAAAAAATCCCTTGCCAATGCATCTCATTCCACCGACCAGCTGTAGGTTTGCAATAATACTTGTGCCTGGTAATTTCAGAAGTTGTATTATTTTAATACATATACTTTTTGCACTCAATAATTAATTATCTGGCTAATCCCGATCTTTTGTCTTCAAATATATAAATGCATCCATGCATTTACATGCTTTGCATCTTGTATTATTTTGCCCGCCTTGGTAGCATGGTTTTAGCGTGTCTGCCTCACGTTCAAGAGGTCCCGAGTTTGAATCTCGGTCAGGGTGAGTTACCTGGATAAGGTTTTCTCCGGGGTTTTCCCTTATCCTGTAAGACGAATGTCGGGTAACTATAAGCTCCATGGATCCCAGACTCATTTGAGCATCATTTCATCCATTCCATTCATCATCCGATATGACTTAACATTGGATGACGTAGATTACACACACAAAAAAAACCCCTTGTATTTACACTAATGAATTTGGATAAAATATTTATATCAAGGATTACATTGCCAGTGTCATTCATTTTCTTTGGCTTATGCTGCTTGGACCAGTACATCATTTATATTATGTCTACCCTATTCATATCACTAATATTTATATTATCCTTTGGGCCAACATTACTGTGCTGCTATTTTCTATTACTCTGGCTGAGCAACTGACCTTATTTTAGTCAATTGATGGAAATTCATCATTTCTTCACACTAGCCCTATACAGGCTAAGGATTTTGATAGATAGAGTAAACATGAAAAATTCAATGCCATGGCCGGGATTTGAACCACGGATCTATCTATCAAAAACCTTAGCCTGTATAGGGCTAGTGTGAAGAAATGATTAATTTCCATCAATTAACTAAAATAATATGAGTTAAATAATGAAGCCTGGGATTTAAGTACTTACGATAGTCATAGTAATAGTAGTAATTTATTTCCTTTTACATCAACAAATGGAAATACAAAATCAAGATTACAATTATAAAATCCATACTGAAATATGCCATATATTCCTAAATCCTGAAAATCCTATCATATCATGTTGCCCACCATTGAATAGTAATTCAGTCCCCATACACCTAACCCTAGGTTTTTGTGTATTGGAGGCCCTCTGCTCCTTTTTACACTTTTTGCCATTTCACCTATCCCACTCTACATTTTTCTCTTAATTGTTCTTAGCCATCTCTCTTTAACTTTCCCTAAATAATTCCCTGTATTTCTCCTGTTCTTTTCTCCTTTTACTGACAACATTTTTCTAATTACTACTTCACCCCCCAAACTGTCCCACTTACGTAGCCAAGCCTGCTCTCTCCATATCTTTGTTTGACTACAATTTAATATACAATGGAAATCTGCATTCACTTACGATAGTAAGTCGCCATAAACGGTGTATCTCGAATGTGAGAGCGCCTAATGGTCTACTGGGGAAATATACGAGTCAAATGGAGAATTTAATGTAATTACGGCAAGTTGACCATGTTAGCTCAATGGGTTAGAGTGACTGGACGGAAACCAGGAGATCCGTGGTTCAAATCCTGGCCATGGTTTTGAATTTTTCATGTTAACTGTATCTATCAACTGACATATTTCAGTACAAGGGAAGCTGTATCAGCATCAAATTCAGTTTCTTCGGCATTTTTATACATGTTACCATGAAATTTTCTTTTCTTGAACACCTGGGTTTGCTTGGCATTTTGTCAGCTTTAATAATCACAGAGAAAGAAGCACTATCTCAAAACAACTCACAGTGAAAACAAACCTTCTTTAAGTGCAAACAGCTGTACAATGGAAATAAAACAGAGGCAGCATATGCTACTAAATGCAGCCAACAGTCCTGACGTCATAGAGAATAAGAAAATTTATCTTGTAAAAGTATCTTAAAATGCCTGAAGTATAGAAAATTTGAGTAAAAAGGAGGCATGACAGTTTAACATTTAGAGATGCAAAGTGAGTTTAATTTAAATGTTCTGCTTTTTTAATGTTTTTGTTGACTAATGGCACTGGGGATTAGTTGATGTGCATATAACTATATTGATAATGGGAGAGACTATCTCAAAAAGAGAGAAGATATACTGATGAACCACCCAAATATCAAGATTTGATGTCCTGTGATTTTTCTATGCTTCCTGTTAAGGAAAGATGTAAGGGACACAAGTTTCAAAGTCTGAAAGAAAGTGTTGTGTGATATAATAACAATATTAGTGGTAACTCCAAAGAAGAGAACAGTGGCTGCTCCTATTATTGGTTCAAGAGAATATATCTGTATTGAGAATGGGAGAGACTATCTCAAAAAGAGATAGAGTTATGGCCTACTGCTTTGAAGAACTACACAGCTTGTAGTAACATGTATTCAGAAGTCTATGATGAGCAAAAGCCCAAAACATTTAGATATTGATACCAAGTCATGACTTAAGATTAATCTGAATTGTTTTCAGCTCCACAATTATTGTAGATCTCTGTGCAACTATTTGGATGTATGACAACCAAAAATAATTAATGTTAATAATAATGATGATGATAATAATAATAAATATTATTATTGTTATTATTGTCATTATTGTTATTATTATTGTTATTATTATACCTCGAGGCTTGTTTGGTGGTCGTCTTTGACATCGAGCAGCCATTCTAGCCAATTGTCTTGCTGCAGAAGGAAGCTCTAAACCATCCAGTTGGTCCTTAGCAACTAGCTTACGTTCTTCTGCTAGTGCATCTAGCCATGCTTGTTTCTCCTCAATTGTACGACAGCAGAAAAGAAGCCATTTGTCACGTACATAACAGTATACTTTAAGTCCATGCTTCATCATTACTCCCAACTGCGGATCTGGAAAAAATTAAAATTCTTTCACTATAATAAAATAGATAGATAGATAATTTATTCATTTTGTAAATCATACATTGTACATGAGTACTATGATATAAGTCACGTCAAATTGTGAATTTACAGTGCAATTAACTATACTTGTAAATTAACAAGTATATGCGAGCTATTTGCATTTAAAATAACTCCACATTAATTTTCTGTAACAATGTTATTAATCTTTTTCATGTTTTTTGCTCCAGTTAAATATTCTCTATAATTATTTAAATACACAAACAACTGTCATTGTTTGGTTAAAGGCAAAATTGAAATTTCAGCTTGAACTGCTTTGTTTGAAATTTTAAATACAGTGAAATAGTAAAGGTGAATTGGTTCACTGACACTACATAACTTTTTTAAAAAACAGATCCTGTTTTGAGAACACAATTGCTTCCATGCTCAACCTGCTGAGTGTAGTGTCTTCATGTTGTAGTTTGCAGTGCCGAAATCTTCTGATGTCTTTTCAAGGATTTTCTTGCTGAAGCTATCACTTGGAGGTAACTTAGACAGACTTGACATTTACTTTTCAAAATAAAAACTTTCTCCCAGACTATTTATTGTTTCAAGTTTGAGATTCTTTTTAAAAGTAAAGGTTCAGGGCCAATTTCATGGTTTTCTAGCTGCTACTGCTGATTTTTCTTCTTGTTTATACTTTAGAGTCCTAAAATGTTCCTTTCTCCTGGTTTCCAATCTTTATTTTGTTTTTCCAATATAAATTTGCCACACAAAACCTACAAGATTCAGCAAAAATATAATACACATCAAAAAGTCATAAAATCCCTCAGAAAAAGATATAGTATACAGCAAACCCAATAAAGGCAACAAAATTATAATCTTATACAAGTCAGAATACATAAACAGAATACAGCACAGAAGAGTACATAAAAGTTCAACTTTAACCCAACACACTAACCAAAAATATTAACCACAATAAATATCAGTTATGCATGATAGGAGCAATTTATTAATAGTGACGTCAAAATTATTGAAAAAATGGACTAAAAATAGTTTTTCAATAAACATCAGTTCTGTGAGGAAAAACAGAAGACAAAACTGAATTCAAACCAGACAGCCCGTCCTTGTCCAGAACCTATGGTTTTCCAAAAATCCATATACCAGGTAAATTAATGAGACCAATCGTTAGCAATATTGGTGCTCTCATGTACAACCTAGCAAAATGGTTAGTCCAGAAATTCAACTCTTCTTGAATTCAAAAGCAGTAGTCTAAAAAATTCACTCAACCTTAAAAATATTTGAAAATGTGTACATTAAAAAAACTAATCTATGATCTCTGATGTGCAGTTGGCTGTTCCCCAGCTTGCCCAGTGTAAGTTAAATGCTCCATTGAACACTGCTAAAATCCATGAAAATTCACTTCTTCTCTTCTTCTTCTGATTCTTCTTCTTTCTTCTTCTTCTTCTTCTCTTCTTCTTCTTCTCTTCTTCTTCTTCTTCTTCTTCTTCTTCTTCTTCTTCTTCTTCTTCTTCTTCTTCTTCTTCTTCTTCTTCTTCTTCTTCTTCTTCTTCTTCTTCTTCTCGTCTTCTTCTCTTCTTCTTCTTCTCTTCTTCTCTTCTCTTCTTCTTCTTCTTCTTCTTCTTCTTCTTCTTCTTCTTCTTCTTCTTCTTCTTCTTCTTCTTCTTCTTCTTCTTCTTCTTCTTCTTCTTTCTTCTCTTCTTCTTCTTCTTCTTCTTCTTCTTCTTCTTCTTCTTCTTCTTCTTCTTCTTCTTCTTCTTCTTCTTCTTCTTCTTCTTTCTCTTCTTCTTCTTCTTCTTCTTCTTCTTCTTCTTCTTCTTCTTCTTCTTTTCTTCTTCTTCTTCTTCTTCTTCTTCTTCTTCTTCTTCTTCTTCTCTCTTCTTCTTCTCTTCTTCTTCTCTTCTTCTTCGTCTTCTCTTCTTCTTCTTCTTCTTCTTCTTCTTCTTCTTCTTCTTCTTCTTCTTCTTCTTCTTCTCTTCTCTTCTTCTTCTTCTCTTCTTCTTCTTCTTCTTCTTCTTCTTCTTCTTCTTCTTCTTCTTCTTCTTCTTCTTCTTCTTCTTCTTCTTCTTCTCCTTCTTCTTCTCCTTCTTCTCCTCCTTCTTCTCCTCTTCTCCTCCTCCTCCTCCTCCTCCTCCTCCTTCTCCTCCTCCTTCTCCTCCTCCTTCTCCTCCTCCTTCTCCTCCTCCTTCTCCTCCTCCTTCTCCTCCTCCTCCTCCTCCTCCTCCTCCACTCCTCCTCCTCCTTCTCCTCCTCCTCCTCCTCCTCCTCCTCCTCCTCCTCCTCCTCCTCCTCCTCCTCCTCCTCCTCCTCCTCCTCCTCCTCCTCCTCCTTCTCCTCCTCCTTCTCCTCCTCCTTCTCCTCCTCCTTCTCCTCCTCCTTCTCCTCCTCCTTCTCCTCCTCCTTCTCCTCCTCCTTCTCCTCCTCCTTCTCCTCCTCCTTCTCCTCCTCCTTCTCCTCCTCCTTCTCCTCCTCCTTCTCCTCCTCCTTCTCCTCCTCCTTCTCCTCCTCCTTCTCCTCCTCCTTCTCCTCCTCCTTCTCCTCCTCCTTCTCCTCCTCCTTCTCCTCCTCCTTCTCCTCCTCCTTCTCCTCCTCCTTCTCCTCCTCCTTCTCCTCCTCCTTCTCCTCCTCCTTCTCCTCCTCCTTCTCCTCCTCCTTCTCCTCCTCCTCCTCCTCCTCCTCCTCCTCCTCCTTCTCCTTCTCCTCCTTCTCCTCCCCCTCCTCCTCCCCGCCCCCTCCTCCCCCTCCCCATCCTCCCTTCCCCTCCCTCCTCCCCTCCCCCTCTCCCCCTCCCCTCCTCCTCCCCCTCCTCCCCCTCCCCTCCTCCTCATCCTCCTCCTTCTCCTTCTCCTCCTTCTCCTCCTCCTTCTCCTCCTCCTTCTCCTCCTCCTTCTCCTCCTCCTTCTGCTTCTCCTTCCCCTTTTCCTTCCCCTTTTCCTTCCCTTCCCCTGCTCCTTCCCCTTCCCCCTCTTCCTCTTACTCCTCCTCCTATTCCTCTTCCTCCTCCTCTTCCTCTTCCGTCTCCTCTTCCTCCTCCTCCTCCTACTTCCTCCTCCTCTTCTCCTCCTCTTCCTCCTCCTCTTCCTCTCTTCCTCTTCCTCTTCCTCCTCCTCATCCTCTTCTTCTTCTTCTGCTCCTCCTCCTTCTCCTCTAGTTATACTGCTATCATGAGGTTAGGAGATTCTTAGTCCTCTATCATGTCAGATCAGATCTGGATCAGATAGAAACAGTCTAGCAATAGGAAACTGAATTCCACTGATTTTAGCTGACTTGTTTATGATGGCTTGAAGTACTGAACCTTTAAGAACTGACGAAATTTACCATCAAAACAGAATCTGAAAAACAACTCCCTTTTCTAGACCTTAAAATCCAAATGCAATGAAAATCCTACATATGTATGTATAGAAAACCCACACATACAAACATCTATATAAAATGTAACAGTTGCAATCCAAAACCACTCTAGTGTGCTGTCTTTAACATTTGATGCACAGGCTTTTCCACCTATCTCTCAACAAAGCACAAATTAACGAAGAAAAAGAGATGATCCACAGAATAGTAAAGAACAATGGTTTCAATGGAAAAACAATATACAAAAAAATCAAAGTGCCAAAAACTGAAGACAGTACAAGAAACCACCAAACTGTGAGCAGAAAGAAAAATGTATGTACATTAAGTTTATATACCATTCCAAAGCCATAACTAATTCTGAAAATAATTAATGATTCAATTCAGTTCAATTTATTCATCCTTATATTTCATAGAGAGGATTCATCATGTTATTAGAAAACATAAAATGTAATACCTAAAAGTCTACTATATACATTACTTAGAAAATAATATGTACACTGTTTATTTTCCATTTTTCGCTTTGTACTCTTCCACACTATAAAAGCTTGCTCTTACAAATACTTTTTATATTCTTAATATTACTTAGTTTAGTATTCTTTATTTTTCCTGGCAATCCATTATACATGTCTTTTCTGATACTTTCTAATGATCTGTTGTATAGTGTTCCCCTAAGTGTGGTCCTAAAAAGCTTTATTTCTTACATTATATGAGTGTACATAACAGTTCTTTTACATGTATCCCTTTCTATTACACATTTAATACTTTCATATATGTACATACATGGAACAGTTAAAATGCTTCTTATGCTTCTTAAATATCTGCTTCAACTAAATCTTGTCTCCCACATTTTCAATAATTCGGATAGCTTTCTCTTGTAATCTGAAATTTTTTAACACCTCTTTTGCATTTATATTACCTCATAAAGATATCCCATATTTTATATGTGAATAGATAAATGCATAATACACTAGTTTAAAGGTTTTATTATCCATAGTTCATCTAATTTGTTTCATTATGTATATACCTTCATTTATTTTTTTATTATATGTTCTATGTGTTGCTTCCACCCTAGATATTTATCAGTTACTACCCCCCAAAAGTCTGTTTGGCATGTCTCTGAAATAATGTCACCATCAACAGTAATTTTTATATTTTTTGAACACTTCTTGAGTTTCAACTTTATCCAGCATGTCTTATTTACATTTATCATTAGATCTGAGTTAAGAAATATTGTTTTACTATTTTTAGGACTTCCTTTGCTTTATCTTCCACTTCTCTTTCTGTAGATTCATTTATTATTATGGTTATATCATCTGCATATCCTATTACAGTACCACCATACTTCCTTATCAATGCAAATAGGTCACATCACCGTCGTCGTCGTCGTCGTCATCATCATCATCATCATCATCATCATCATCATCATCATCATCATCATCATCATCATCATCAATCAATCATCATCATATCAGATCATTTGGTACCTGAAAACCCCATCTCCATCCAAAATCTACTACATTCTGAACTAAAACAACCAATACCAGTAATAAATAAATCAGGAATATATGAATTTAACTGCAAAGACCGCAATACAATTTATGTTGGAAAACAAAAAGGAAATTGAAAACAAGGGAAAAGTACATCTTAGGAATGTTAAATATAAACACAAAGGAAAATTAGTTGTAGCATACTTTTGGGTAGAAATCCATGACATTGATCCTATACCTGTACTTTTTAAAAGCATCTCAAACTTGAAACAACAAACAGGTTGGGAGATTTTATTTTATTTTGAAAAGTAAAGGTTTAAGTGAACTTTGAGTTACCTCCAAGCAACAACATCAGCAACAATTTCTTTAAAAAGACAGCAGAGGACCACAGTGCTGCAATTTGCAACACAATGACATCATGCTCCAGAAGTGGGCATCAGGTTGAGGATGTGAGCAATTGAGGTCTGGAAACATGTCCCATTTTTTAAAAAGTAAGTGATGTAGTGTGAGTAAACCAATTCACCTTTACTATCTTGAAATTTCAGCTATTATAATTTATCTCTTTATTCTTTCTTATAATTAGATTCTTTATTATTCTTACCTTTACCATCAGGAACATCAATGACTTCACTGGTATCTAACTGTATCCGTCCCTTGTAAACGTATATATTTCTCTTGAGAATATCCTGCAAACATATTGTTAAGCTCAGTTTAGGAAGTCCATCATTCTATTTTACAGTTTTAAGTAAGAAGCAATAATAAAATTAAATGTTATTGGGTTCTAACTTTCTAGAAAGAATGTCATTGAGAAAGGTAAAGAATTACAATTTTCATTGGTCTGGCTCCCTCAAGTTCTAATATGCAGTTACCTCATTATGGTATATCAGGAGTTTCTCCTGAAATATTTTTTATTTTTGTATACCTAGTTGAAGAAGGAGTCAATGTTACATAACCCTCTCTTGGCTGTCAATTGGTGGGAATAGACCCACTTACATTTTTTGAGTATTTGAAATAATGCCCAATTTGGTCATTCCCAATTTTGATCCCTTTTGTTTCAAGAGTAGCTGTTACTAAGCATTAATCTTAGAATGGTAATGTGTTATACTTAGACATTTTATGTTGTCACTTTCTCTACTATCATAGTCTACCAGGGTAGAAATGCACATTAAAACTTTTAAGGACTGGTTCAATAACCAATTAATGCCAATCATTCCCTCCAACAGAATCATTCTAGATAATACTTCATATCATTCTATACAAATAAACAACACTCCTACTTCTTCATTCCTTAAATAATAAATGCAGTCCTGAATTCATAGCTATATGAATCGACTTTGTACATACTCTATATCATAGTGTTGTAATTTGTATTGTATCTTCTGACGTTGTCCATTGCTGTAAAGCTCAACGACAATAAAATTCTTGTTGTTGTTTTTGTTGTTGTTGTTGTTATTATTATTATTATTATTATTATTATTATTATTATTATTATTATTATTATTATTATTATTATTATCATTATCATTATCATTATCATTATCATTATCATTATCATTATCATTATCATTATCATTATCATTATCATTATCATTATCATTATCATTATCATTATCATTATCATTATCATTATCATTATCATTATCATTATCATTATCATTATCATTATCATTATCATTATTATTATTATTATTATTATTATTATTATTATTATTATTATTATTATTATTATTATTATTATTATTATCATCGTTATTATTATTATTATTATTATTATTATTATTATTATTATTATTATTATTATTATTATTATTATTATTATTATTATTATTATTATTATTATTATTATTATTATTATTATTATTATTATTTTTATTATTTTTATTTTTATCATTATCATCATCAACATCGTCATCATCGTCGTCGTCATCATCATCATCATCATCATCATCATCATCATCATCTCATAGAATTTGCTTCATACTCTCCTAAAATTATACTATATGAATTTATAAAGTTGAAAACTGATTGTTTCAAGCTTTATAAAATAGATCACACAGCAAAAGTTCATAATCATGTTGTACCATAACTACCTTTGTATAATTGGAACTTAAATGCAATATAGCTAGCTCAGCTAAAAATTGGTATTGCAGAAAACAATATATTGTTTAAAAGCAGTAATGGAATTGCTTCATGAGGGAATTTTTTGATTGTGCAGTGCAAAAATGTTATTAAAAAATTGAAAAATAACATGTGAACATTTGAAAAAAAAAATTGAGCAGTTTTATTGGGACAAGGACAATTTAGTAGATAAGCTTTGTGATTGATCTTAATAAATCTAAATGACTGAGATAGTGATTGTAAAGAACATTTGGAAAAACAGAACAAGAGGGGAACTACAAATCAGCATTGGCACTTCTTGTTCTTTTGAATGAATTTCTGTTCTACCTCACTGACTGATGAGAAGGATAACAGAAACAGTTACAGCAAATAAGTATTCTCTTTATCTTTCTACAAAACAAGTCTTCAACATTGCTTAGAGCTGGTAAGGTGATATAGATGCCTTTCATCATGTTAGGTGCTTCAGGTTACTGCACTGTCCATACTTAAGGTTGATGTTAATAAAATGTAAACCAAGTGGGATAGCTCAGGTTGTGCCATCAATGCCAGTGCCTGTGGCTTTCATTCGGGAGATAATGAGTTTGATTCCCATGGAATTACTAGGTTTTTGTGGGTTGCTAGTTGAATGCTGAAAGGGATAATTGTTTCCCCTGAATTTCCTGTCCTCCATTTCACCTTGCTTCTCATTTCACTTGAACTTTCATTTTGATTGTTGTTTCAGAGTTCTAAGTGTGTGTAGGAGTTTTTGCATCCATGGCGGAGAACTTGCTCTCTGTAAATTCTCATTCTCTGGATTGGGGAAGGTCTGCAAGTTTTGGGCCTCCCAGGGGATGTGTAAGCCCGTGAAGGTGGGAGCTGGTTGTACCTGCCACCACTGGAAAGTTCAAATTTGTAGTTATTAGGGACTCAGACCTCTGCTGCCGCCTCTTTTCAAGCTGGACACTCTTAGTTTCCTCTCCCTTTGAGGTGTCGTATTAGGGGCATATGGACAAAAGATTTAACTGACTAAGGTTCTAATAACCTCCTCTGAAATTTGTCATAGTTATAATAAAAAGTGGGAGTAGTAAGCTAATTGAAATAATTCTGGCCTACCGCCTGACAAGTTTAGCCATAACATATTACTATATCCACAAATGCAAACTGTATTAAGCTAACTAGTTCAGACTTAATGAAAAATACCACTATACCTTCTTACAATAGATAAGCTGGTGATCAAACAGAAATAATGTGACATTGCTGGTCCACATGCCTGTTGTCATTCTTGTAACTTCGCCTTGATGTATTAACTGTGTACTTGTTTCAATTAAGTCTTCTCCCTGGAAGCATAATATAGGACATTTTAAAATATTAGCCCCTTATCCATCATTCTCATTCTATCAACACTATACATATGAAAGTGAATCAAGCAATGTTTTTTACAACATTTTAAAATATTAGCCCCCTAGTCATCATTCTCATTCTATTAACATTATACATATGAAAGTGAATCAAGCAATGCTTTTACAAATCTGTATAGGTTTTGCCTTCTTAAAAAAGAGTGATTTCATGATTTGTTAGAAAATAATATTGCCTATAATTTAAACCTGTGATATATTACCATCCTGTAACTAATTGATTTTCTTAATTCATCTAAAGGAGCACTGTTCTTTAAGGTTCATTTTTTAAATAATGACTAATAACAATAGCAAGACATTTGGTTTCTCAATATTTTATTAGGCAAGTCTATTTCTCTTCATAGTTTTTTGGCAGGCCATATGAATATCCACAGAATTGACAATATTACATCTAATTAAAATTATACTCTTAGTCGACTGAGACACTCTGCATTTCATATACCACAAATTTTCTTTCAATGCATTTCGCCTGCACTTCAACCTCCACTTATCTACTATTTCTTAATAATGCCTTGAAATGCATTGAAAGATAATGTTTGGTATATGAAATGCAGAGTATCTCAGTTGACTCAAGGTATAATTTTAATTATTACATTACTTCACAGTGTTAATTCCAATGTACCTTTTCAAATTTATGTTATATCTATCTTTAATAGGTTTGATATTCCAGACATTTATGGAAGGCAACTAAATATACAAGATATTGCAACCAGTCTATTTTGCTATTTTGTGATTCAATATCATAAATTGAATGTGAAACTGGCATTACTTTGTGTAATAATTTAAGCCTTACGTTAAAATTCCTTTTAGTTTTTCCAATGCAAAAGTTGTCACAGCCTTTGCAGTTTATCTGCTACACACCTGATTGATTATTTTGATTATTTATCTGTGTGTTTCTCCTCTGTGGGGCCAAAGTAATGTTGTGTTCTTTGAAGACTTTTTGGAAAAGGTGTGTAGATCTGGGATGATATGTAAATTAACTGTATGAAGTTTTATTACTGATTGGGGAAAGAGTAGTTACTTGTTTGCATCTTTGCTGTCTTTTAAATTTATCAATTTTCTTTGTGACCAACTCAGCACTAAATCCATTGTATTCTGCAATGTGAATTATATGATTGTGTTCTTTGATATATTCCATCTTATAATTCCTTTCTTGGAAGTGTTGAAAACAGTGTTGTAATAAATTAAATTTAAAGGGAGTCGATTAATGATACTAAACAACACTTACTTTTAAATTTTTCCGGAACATGTTTCAGAGACTATTTGCCTCCATTGTCAACCAGACATCGACTGGTTCTCACTGGTGTAGCTGACGATATTTTGTCATAGGTCTCCTCTGGTGGCGGTTCAAGGAACTTGCTGAACAAATCTTTCTGGGGGATGTCAAAATTGAATACTTTGTTCCTATTTTTTGAAATGAAGATTTGTTCCCATGTGGACAGTTCTTGTTTTCCTGTTGTATGTTTTAGTAGCATTGGTTCTGGATTTATGTTGTGTTTTTTTTTTCTTCCCAAAAATGCGTGGCAACTGCTGATTTTTCTAATTGTTTGTATTTTATGTTCCTAAAGTGTTCCTTTGCTCTTGTTTCTAAATTTCTTTTGGTTTTTCCAATATAAATTTGACTACAGTCACAGCATTCAGTTTGATATATACCAGATTTTTTGTTAGATGGAATGGCATCTTTGATGTTTGAGCAAATTAGGTTTTTTAAGGGGTAAATGGTTGACTGGGTCTAGTTGAATGTTTTGTTTTTTGAAGAATTTTTTGAATTTATCAAAGGCCCATGGATGGTAAGTGAATTTTTTGAAAACCATATTAGTTTCTGTAGCTGAGAGGGTTGTGGTTTCCTTTATTAACTTCTTCTTTTTTGCTAAGTTCACTTTTTTGTCTACTAGTGATTTGGAAAAGTCATTTTTCTGTGCTATTTCAATAATTTTGTTGTATTCTATTTTGTATTCTTCTGCTGTGAGAGGGATGTTAAGCAGTCTGTGTTTTAAACTATTGAAGATTGCCTGTTTGTGGGATCTTGGGTTGTAGCCATTAGCTTTTATGTAGTTGTCTGTCTGTGTTGGTTTTCTGTAAATGCCAAAGTTTATTGTTTTTAATTCTGGATCTAAAAATAATCAGGAACATCAGGAACAAAGAAATAGAAAAATCGGCAGTAGCATACCATTTTTCGAATGATAATCACAATGTAGAATGAGAAATCCACTTTTTAGAAACTGTTCAGGGTCCAACTGCATTAACCATGTGGAAAAAGATATTCATAAAGAAATATGAAGGAAAAGTGTTCAATTTCGACATCACCTTTGAAGAGAACCCAAACTTCAGGTTCATCAAGATACCAACTATACCAACCCCTATTACTTCTAAGGAGTTCACCAAATCATCATTCAATAGTCAACATTAGCTGAGGATGTTAGGAAGGTCCTAATGAAATGTGTTCTAGGTAAACACTAGCAGTATATGGAGCATGGAGCACTAGTTTGCCTTATAATTATATTAACTCAGATCTTTTTAGAAAGCAGTTAGCTGCTTTGAAATGAAATGGAATGCTTTGGATACAAAAATGGATGCACTTAAAAGGAAGATCCTTTTCTACGAGAATTATGCTACACAACCCAATGACTTTATTTGAAAGATACTAAATTTAGAATTTTTGTCTAGTAGTTGTACAAAGAAGCTGCAGCTCACACCTTACATTCATTCAAGTTGCTTTATAGAAAGGTACCGTTGCATTTAATTTTATGCCTGATAAATTATGAAAGAATCCATCATCTAATGTCTCTGTTGGATGTGTTCGACTATGTTATAAAACTTTGCAAAGCTGTTGAGAAGACTATGGTCACAAATTGTTTCTTGAAAGCTGGATTTTCAAGAATCTGTAGAAATGTTATTGCCAGCAGAGGAAGATGAAAAAGGTATGTTTCTATTGCATGGGATACAGTCAAATTGCAGTAACTTCCTACTGGTGGATGTTCCTTAGAAGTGTTCATAGCCGAGTTAAAAGTTATGGAGGGGGAAGAGGAACAGTTCTGTGTTATTTTTTAATTTCTGTCTGCTTCTCCATCAACCGTTTAAATGGCTGCATTACTCGCGCATATTGCCCAATGTTGGTTAGTTTACTTCTTTGTTCAATGTACATCTCATACATCTCACAAGCTATGGCAAATGCCGTCTTTGTGGTTTGTGTCTTGTGACAGTGAATGAATGCTTACATACACAAATTTGTCCTTGATTGCATACTTAGATATGCTGACATAAATTATAGTAAAATCTCAGTTTTACATTTTAAAAGGGATAGTAATATATAAATGAGAAAATATAAAATGAATTTCCTTATGGAACTAAAATTGCTTTATTAGATTATTGCTCAAACTAAATATGCATAATTTAATATAAGAAAGCAAAAAATGAAACAAATGCAATCATAGTAAGCATAATATATTATTTAAAGTACATACATGGATGCCAAAACTTCATTCAAATTCAAACGAAAAAGAATATTCAGAGTACTGGCTTTACAGTCAGTTTTTTCTGGTGTCTTTGATTTTGTCACAGTCATACACTAGGCAATTATATGGATTTATCATACAAAAAATGATTTCTGGCATTACATAGCCAATATGTAATGCTAGAAATCATTGTGAAATTTATAGAGAAGCTTAAATTGCCTCAAGCACACTGGTAACACTAATTATTTAGTCCTGCTTCACCACTGTCATCATTGTTATCATCAAGTACAACCTGGAGAAGAGCAATAATAAATAAATAAATAAATAAATTTTGCCTGTTAAATCGCATAAGAGCAATGTCCTCCTGTGACAGGGCTTTGCTCAGTAACTTCACTCATAGGTGAGTGATCCTAAGGAGTGACAGCATCGAAAGTGGATGCACTTCTACATTATTAGGTTTGACCTAAATCACTATATGTACCTAATAGAAGGTTCTGACTTTGCACCACCTTAATTTAACACTAAACACTGAATGCTAGGCACTTAGGACCAATGTGTCTAGGTCCCTCCATAGCTGTCTATCTCTTGCTATGCTCATTCATTGAGCTCCTGCCTCCTTCCTGATGAAATCAGCCCATCGAGTCATCTGGCATCCCATCCTTCATCTGCTGACCCTGGGGTCCCACATTGTTAGTCTGTGCATCCATCCTCTGTGATCCAGCCTTGCTAATGTCCTCCCCATTTTCACTTCAGTCTTTCTGCAGTTTTAAGGCATCCGTCATGCCAGTGTGGTTTCGCAACTCCTTGTTCCTTAACTTTATTTCTTAGAGAGAGTTGCACAATTTTTTGTTCCATGGTTCTTTGGCAGGTATGGAGCATACATCTCTGTTACTGAAATTAGGCAAGTGAGTCAACCTTGTATATACTTTTCTCCACTTACAGTAGTGGAGAAAAGTATATACAAGGTTGACTCACTTGCCTAATTTCAGTAACAATGGCACTCCACTTTCTGAAATACTTCTTTTTATTCTATATACATCTCTGTTTTGATGTCAGTGTTCAGGTTTGGCAGCTATATAGTAGGACAGGTAATATGCATTTTTCCTTTAAGGTTAGTTTCTGGAATTTTTTTGTAAGCATGAACTTCAGAGACCAGAACTTCTTCTATGCCATGTTGATATTTCTCTTTATTTCTTGTTCTGAATTTCTGGAGCAATACAGGTTCTGGCTCAGATAGATGTAGTCTTCCATGTATTCTAGTAGCTGACCATTTAAGTGGATCTGGTCCTCAGCTGCATTTGTCAATAGTTTCATCTTGCTTGGGTTCATGGATAAGCCTACCTCTTTGCTGGTCCTGTCCTATTCTCCAAGCACCACTTTTAGGTCTACTGATGATTTCACTACCAGTATTATATCATCTGTGAACTATAGGTAAGTCATTCTATGTCCATCTGTGGTGATTCCATACTTTCTTTCCCATTTCAGCTTTCTGAACTGGTTTTCAAGCAAACACATGAAGAGCTTCGGAGAGAGCAGGTCTCGTTGTTTCAGTTCTCTGCCCAGTTCAAAGTTTTTGCCCTCTCTCTTTGTCATTATTCTTGCTGTACTCCTTTTGTATAGCTTTGCTAGGAGCTGGATGTACACACTTGGAATTCCCTGGTTTATGAGGGCATGCCATATATGTTTGTGCTCCAAAGAACCAAAGCCTTGCTATAATCTACAAATGCTATGAACACTTTAAGATTAAATTCCTGTACTTTTTCAAAGAGTTGGTTTGTTTCTCGGAGGTGGTTGATCATGGTGAATCCCTGTCTGAAACTTGCTTGTTCCATTGGCTGATTTTCATCTAAAATTCTTGTAATTCTTTTGTTATAATCTTCGTGAAAATGTTGTACAGTTTTGGCAGGAGGCTGATTGGCCTGTAGTTGTTGATATCATCCTTTCCTCCTTTTTTGTAAAGTAGGATTATTGTGCTTTGTTTCCACTCATTTGGTATTTCCTCTGACTTTAGGATCTCATTCAACAGTTTTGTGATGATTGGACTAGTTATTTGCCTCCCAATTTAAGGTATCCATTGAAAATGCCATCATTGCCTGAGAATTTCCCTGTTTTTGTCTCTTATTGCTGCTTCTACGTCTATGGGGATGATGGACGTGCTGCTAGATAACTCCTCATGGTTCCTCTCCGGCATCTTACATTTTTTGACTTGGATTGCCTCTTTCAGGCTACTTGAGTAGACTTCTTTATAGAATTCAGCGGCATGTCACATAATTTCTTCCCTTGAAGCTAGTCTCTTTTCTCTTCTTCCCTTGACTCCTAATATCCAATTTCTTCTTGTTGACTGCTCTTTCTTATTTTCTTTACTGACTTAAAATCCTTTATCACTTTCCTGACCATGTTTGTGTTATGTTCCCTTAAGTCTCTCTTGATCTCTCCTTTGATTCTCTTGTTTAGTTCTGCAAATTGCCTTTTCTTCTGTTGGTTGGTACTTGCAGCCAGTTCCACTCTATCTCTCTCATCTTATTAACCTTTTGGTGCTTTCTTTCAACTTTCTCTTTTTGACTGTATCTCTGATCAGTTTCTGGGCACTCTTGGCGGCATTTGTTTTGCTCGTTTTAGTTGGTTGTAGAGTAACTGTACTGTCGGCTCAGGTTTCAGTATTAGGTCTTCTAGATTCATCCTCAGCGTCTCTTTGTATGTCTCTTGGATGATTGTGTCTGGTTTGCTACTTTTGCTTTTGATAAATGGGTATTTTTTCTTCTCCATTTGTACTTTTAAGTAGACCATTCTAGATCTGTATTAAATTTGAGGCCATTTATCACCTGGATATCTGTTCGGTTAGTATGAAGTTAATTTCATTTTTCGTTTTTCCATACGGGGAGATTCAAATCCATTACTGTCCTGTTTTTCTTGAAGAAGGTGTTAACAATGTTTAGTCTATAGCACTATGCGAAGTGGATAAGTTTGTCACCTTTGTCAGTTTTTATTCCATACCTGTACAGTCCCAATGGCTCCTCGTCCTCGAATTCCCTGCTGCCTATTTTGCTATTAAAGTCTCCAATTATGAAGATGCTGTTTTCTTTGTTGTTACTTATTGTATCTTGCAGGAGGTCATAGAAGTTATTTATTTCTTCTTCCATGCTTGATTCAATTGGGGCATATATTTGTATTACTGCAACTGAGTTCCCACCCATATTTAGTAAATGGTTATGATCCTCTCAGATATTCCCTTTATTTATTTCATACAGCTCTTTAGTTGCTCCTTTAATACAAATCCAACACCTTTTTGATTCTTTGGTATCACTTAGAAAGCTAATCACCTCTCCTTCTTGTTCTTCAGTTAGTTTATTTCCTATTTCTTATTACAATATGTAGCATATATAACATAATTTATATACCATGAATACAATATCATACATACTCCTCATTTTGAGGTTGTATATCCCCATGAACCATTATAATTAACCCAGGTTGTGTATATAATGGAGCATTTTAAAACTTGGGATCTATATTTTTGTTTCCCTTTATACCCTCTGCTATATTTCTTAGTTGTTCTCATTAGTCTTCCCTGTTTTCCAAAGCCATTTTTGTCTTACCTTGCCAATAATTTTTCCCAGTTTTATTATGTGTTCTTCTGATCTCAGATTCAAGATTCTTTTGCCTCTTATTTCATTTGACATGTTTTCCCACTTATGCAAAAGAAATTTGTCTCTCCAATATTTTGTTTTTTGACAATCAAAAATATAATGCCAAGTACTATCTTCTTTTTTGCACATTGGACATCTTCCCTTAATATATCCATTCCTTATACCCCTTAAATATATTACTTCTGTTCTAAACCATGCCAACCCTTCTCTTCATCCATTATCACAGATGTCAATATATTTTTCCCTACCACAATCATTTTTCAATGTTTTATATAATTTCAGAGATCTTTTGTTATTAAAATCAGCCTGTAATTCTATTTTTTCAATATCTTCAATTCTTGTTTTTACTTCTTTCCAGAATCCCTTTTCTACTCTTCCACTATCTAACCATAATGAACCCATACCTATTTCGTGTAAAATCTTTTGAATTTTATATATCCAAGTCTCTCTCCCCTTTACTCTTGTTTGTGCTACCAAACACTGTTTAACAATATTTTCCTCATCTAAATTGCATATTCTGAGCCAGTATTTCAGAATTCTTTCCATCACCTTGCTTTTGTAACCTAATCTTCCTAATTCCATTAAAGCCGCCTCATTCGGTGAGGATCTAGGTAAGCCTAAAATAAGTCTACAAAATAGTCTATTTATAACATTTATCGCTTTCCATCCTTCATCTGGCCCCCATATTTCTATTCTATATAGCATTTTGCTTTCTACAATTGTACTAAACACCCTTTCTAACGATTTTACTTGTATATTTGGTATTTATGTTCTTCAGTTATAGATTCTCCATATTTCCTGACTTTGCTAAGGTCAAGAATGTAGAATTTTAGGTCACTTAATGAGTTTTTTAGTTTTAGTTCTTTCTCTTTTGTTCCTAGAGATCTAACAATTAGAGAGAGAAGAATGACTTTGCTCAGTCATGTTGTCAACATGTGCACAACCTTAATGCATTCAGAAAAGATTGATGTCTATTCCGTTTTGTGCTGTAACAACAAGAATACACACTGTTTACAGAAACCATGCAGAGTATGTCTTAACATAGCATAAACAAATAAGTAAATAAGGAAATTCATATAGTTTGTCAAGGGGAACCAGAAACTGTGATATATTAATGAGAAAATGTGTTCTCCCCATAAATAATTAATTGGGGTAAATAACAATGGAAAAGTTTGGCTACTAAAAATTTACTGTATATTTGCAAAACATGTCAAAGTATAAATCAGGTTGAACTGTACTTGTAGAACTTATTGGTAACAAAAATGTACACAAAGGAAGTTACAAATAGTGCCTCTAGGTATTCTCCTCCTCAAGCTTAACTGAAACTTCTGTTTATCTCATGGTCTGAGCAAACCTTATCTATAAACCTTAGATGTCATCATACAGAACTTAATAACATCCAACAAACATAAATGTTTTGCCATTACACTAAAACAGTATAAAAATGGACCAGTATTATAAGTGAACAAAGAAATATTAATGTGTATACTGTGAAATAACTTAAATGATTAAATCTGCAGGAAGGCATAATTTATGGTTGACATAAGTTATGGTTTTGGACTTATAGTTATGGTTTCAATACATGGTAACTTGACAACATAATAGTGTGGAACATGTTTTTGCAATAGGAGCTGTTTTTGCAACTTCCAATTGAACACGGAACTTAGTAAAAAACAATTCTGTCCATAGCATGTGGAAGGCAGCACAAGTTTGTTAAATATACTCATTAACCCCTTCCCATTGCAGTGAAGGGGTTAGTGATTATAATAGCTCTTTTTTTCTGTATCAACAATGACAATTTTTCAAGAGAGAAAGAAAGTGATTCAGTTTTAGCCAACATACTGATACAAGGTAACATTCTGCTTCTCCTGATAACCTGAATTCCAACACTCATTCTAACAAATCATGGCTTTAATTTTTGTTTGGGAAAAATAAAAATTCTACATGTAAGGTGCAATATATGTAGTTTTACAAAGTAGACGAGTCTGAAAAAACTAGCAAGGGAAGTCCAACATAGTGATTGTAGGCCCAACACTAAACTGGAAGCTCTGCTCATATTGAAAAGCCCTCATTGATGAACTGCTTAACCTTATGCCCTTTTCAACTCCTGTGAACAAGTGAATGAATTAGTTCTAATAGTCAGCTCTCTATATTTCATTAATGTAAAGATGATTTAATGTGGCACTACTGAAATCGAGATTTAACTGTATTGGAACACCACAGTGAAGCGAAAAAATTAATAAGGTACTTTCTGTTCCCCTAACTTACAAAGTCAAGGACATCACCCTCACAAGTTTTACTGAAGTGACTTGGTTCTTCCAAAATTCCAAGATTAATCTTTTATTTAACAAAAAACCAAATTGTCTATATACACTGAACAAATATACAAAGAATCACCTTTATTTCAAATGCAAGAATCAACTTTAAACAAAAGCAACGATGATGCATCATAGGTTTTTGTAAACATTGAATCAAAACAAGAGAACACAAATGCTGAATTATTCTTGATGTTATGTTGACATAATAATTTTATCCCCTATTATAGAAAAATATTTTCCAACTTTAATGTCTACATCAGTTTTTAAAGAAAGATGGTATGCAAAATGCGATTCATTTTATGATGTGAGAAATGCACTCATAGGAATCACATTGCTTCCATTTTTCAAGTTTATGATTATTTTCATACCTAAGTAGAACAAGTTTTTAAAATTGTTTTTGTTATTTATGTGGCCATGGATTAAAATTCCTTGCCGTTACCTGCTGTCATCCATTATTATTGAGAAGAAGCCAATTATTCTGTGACAGGCTATTTTATAAACACTTTTTTATACCAGGAGAATGAGTTGTGTATAAAACTACCAGGTAACAAAGTAACTAAATCTATATCAAGTAAGATAGGACTAAGGCAGGGATGTAAACTTAGTTCAGTATTATTTAACCTATATATTGATGGTATTTTAGAGGAGATATCAAGTTGTAGGGTACATTCACCAGTTATTAATAATAAAGAAATCCCAGGGCTACTGCTTGCAGATTACCTAGTAGTTGGGTCCATATCAAGTGGAGGGCTGAGAAGAGCAATTGAGGCAACCAATTCTTATTGCAAAAAATGGGGTTTGAAAGTGAATTCTTCAAAAAAGGATACAGGTTGTGTAAGGATGAGAAATGGGAGGTTAATAGAAGAGAAATAGAGGTGGTTAGAAGATTTGATTATTTGGGGACAGGGTTGAGTTCAGATGGTAGCTGGAAAGAACAAAAGAAGATATCTGTGGCAAAAGGTAAAAATGGCCATGAGGGTGATAAGATGATGCTACAGTAAACTTCCAGATATAAATGTCAAATTGTTGGAGAGGATTTATACAATAGTAGTAGAAAATAAAATGTTACATGGATTAGAGGTATGGGGAGTAGATGAGACTTGGGGAGAGACTGATAGAGTGCATAGATCCTTTTGTAAATATATATTGGGATTACCAATAGCATCACCTAATGGGGCAGCACAATTGGAACTGCGCAGGCATTCTACTAAAATTAAAATATTGTCAAAGGCAATGAAATATTTATACACAATTGCTAACTTGGAAGATGGCAATATAATTAAAGAATGTTTTCATATTCAAAGGAGAAGTAACTGGGGAGAGTCTTGGGCACATAAAATGAATGACATGTTGAAGCAGATAGGTATGGGTCATTCTTCGATAAATGCAGAGTATGGGTATAGAGGCTTCTGGAAAGAAGTTACGTTAAGATTAGATGATATTGACAGACATTTTTGCCAGTGCAAGTGACAAAACTCACTGAGGTTATATAGAGAATTAAAAAAAAACAGGGGGCGGGAAGGATTTATAGACATATGTAATAAGCTAGGGTGAGAAGTTATGGTGAGGAGTGAGAAACTTGAAAGGTATAGGTCAAGATAGAGAGCTAGATAAATGTCCATTGTGTGGAGTAGAGAATGCAAACTTCCATTATATATTATATTGTAGTCAAACAAAGATATGAAGAGAGTAGGCCTGGCTACATAAATGAGACAATTTGGGGGGCAAAGTAGTTTATTATTTATATGTGTTTGGAGGAATTTAGAAACAGTGATGTTAAAATTAATCTCAGAAACTATTTGTAGTTGGTTTATTAATACTCGTCACTTACTTGTTTATATACTTGTGTAAGTGACGAGTATTAATAAACCAATTACAAATAGTTTCTGAGATTAGTTTATTATTATCATTATCATTATTATCATTATTATACAGACAACTATATTAAGAAGAACAGTTTCAACTCAAAACAACACCAACATGCCATTTTCAACAGTTTAATCTTTCAGATGATCAACCTTCAACTAAAGAGAGAAGATTATCAAGAAGAATACCTATACATAAAAAAGTAGCTGTGTCCAACGGTTTCAACCCAAATTTAGTGTACAAAACAGTTAACAGACTCAACAAGGCTAAGAAAATAAAAGAAACCACCACCCTAGAACCTACAGGAGCAAAAGAAAAATTTTTTTTTCCTCAAAAATATGCCTTCCATCCATCAGCCCATAATAAATTCCAAAAAAATCTTCTCAACACACAACATAATTCTTGCACCTCAGAATAGATTTAATATCAGAAATTTGTTAAAAGGCCCCCAAAAAATCAATTACTACCAAAGAAAAACCAGGAATCTATGAGATCAAATGTGAAACTTGCCCTAAAATTTATATAGGAAAAACAAAAAGAAATACGTACATCAGAACTAAAGAATATATAAGAAACATTAAAAATGGTGGAACAGAAAAATCAGCAGTGGCTTTTCATTTTTTGAATACTAGACATGACATCAACTTGGAAACATCTTTAATAAAATACATTAATCACCCCATAGACCTTTCCGTATAGGAAAAAATCTTCATTAACCAAAACCGTCATAGAGTCATGAATTTTGAAACTCCACCACCAGACATCTTTGACAAGTACATCATGCCATTTATTGACGATAGGGAGAAAGAGGAAACCACTACAATTTGCACTAGTTGAGTTCCTGCTGATGATAAGAGTAAAAGCTCTTGAAACATGTCCTGTGAAAAAACAGTGTGAGTGAAGCAGTGTGTCAATATCTTCTCGATTCACTTTTGTGCTAAGTGTTTTCTTTGTTAATTAATATGCTATTGTTTAGCTCTTGAAACATGTCCTGTGAAAAAACAGTGTGAGTGAAGCAGTGTGTCAATATCTTCTCGATTAACTTTTATGCTAAGTTTTTTCTTTGTTAATTAATATTCTATTGTTTAGGAACCAATCAGTAATTTGTTTATTAACATAATCAATATTGATGTTTAGTTCCTCTATGTCTTGTTCTTTTATTAGTATACTGGTATCATCTGTGTATAATGTGATTTGTGCTCCACTGATACTAGAGGCCAGGTCATTTACATATATTAGGAAGAGAAGTTGCCCAAGAATCGATCCTTGTGGTACTCCAGAGTGAACCGGATTTTTCTGAGAGTAGACCGCTTCTACTCTGCGTTTGGCGGCACTTATGTGAACAATTTCTACCTTTTGTTCCCTACTTTCCAAGTAGGAGTCAAACCAGACTAGTGCGTTCCACAAATACCTATTGTGTGAAGCTTTTTTAATAAAAGATTGTGATCTACTAGGTCAAAAGGCTTTGATAGATCCAGAAATAGATCAACGCATGGTTCCCTGCTATCTACTGCATCATATTCTATTAAGCAATTGATTTCTTGCTTTCTGTGTGGATCAACCTTTATAGAAAACATGTTGACTCTCCGAGATAATATTGTACTTGTTCAAATAGGAAGAGAAATGGCTATGCAAAATTTTTTCTAATAGAAATTAATTGTTCTTTCACACTAGGCGTGTGTAGGACGCACTATGAAAGGGTAGAGCCAGAATGAAAAATTCAATGCCATAGCCGGGATTTGAACCACGGATCTTCTGGTTTCCGTCCAGCCGCACTACCATTGTGCTACTATGGCCAACGTGCCGACACGACATTAAATTCTCCATCTGACTCGTGTTTTTCCCGGTAAACCACTAGGAGTTCTCATAAACATATGAGACAACTACCTAAATGGCGACTTTTCATAGTGCGTCCTACACACGCCTAGTGTGAAAGAACAATTAATTTCCATTAATTGTACCTAATAGTGGTCCGAACTATAAAGCCCGGGCTTTAAAGTACTTACAGCATAGTAAGTCGCCATTTAGGTAGTTGTCTCATATGTTTATGAGAACTCCTAGTGGTTTACCGGGAAAAACACGAGTCAGATGGAGAATTTAATGTCATGTCGGCACGTTGGCCATAGTAGCACAATGGTAGTGCGGCTGGACGGAAACCAGAAGATCCGTGGTTCAAATCCCGGCTATGGCATTGAATTTTTCATTCTGGCTCTACCCTTTTTTTCTAATACTTTAGAAAAAACCCAAAAGCAATGATATTGGTCTGTACTTTGTTATTTCTTGTCTGGAGCCATTTTTAAAAATAG